>CABHPP010117005.1:0-18295 GCA_902168425.1 Peromyscus attwateri
CTGAGTGTAAAGTCCAAACCAGGAAGATACCAAGAGAAATGTCAGTTAACTACCCCAGGTGGCTCTCATTCAGCTTGCTAAAACTCCTTCTGTCAACTGATCCAGGGCTGTTACACTTTGAGTCTAGATGACCCCGCAAAGGTCACCTACTGAGACTTGGTCTTTGGCCTGTGTCACTGTTAGGAGGTGGAAGAACATTCAGAAGATGGGGACTCGTAGGAGGAAATTAGGTTAGTGAGGCATGCTCTCAAGTGGATATTACTACCTAGGGGGTCTCCTGTCTCTGCTTCCTGGCTGCTGGGAGGTGAACAGCTGTGTTCTGCCATAAGCTTCCACCATAAAATATAGCCTCGCCCCAGGCCCAAGTGCAACTGGGTTGAGGACCGTGGGCCGGAGACTCTGACACCATGAGACCAAGTGAACTCTTCCTCCTTTAAACTGTTCCTTAGGCATTTTTGTCTCAGCTGTGGAAATCTAACTGACAGAGGACTTCGAGAGGATCCCTTTGGCTGAGGGATCCGTCAGGAGGGATCTGTCAGATGTCTGTCTGTAACAGCTTATTTAGCTCGTCGACAACTCCCTTTTGGGGAACTTGGTGCCTCTATATAGGTCTATGCCTAAGGCTTTCAAAGTATGGTCTCCACTCAGTAGCAGCCCCTGGGAACTTACTCAAAATGCAAGTTTGAGGATTGTCCTTCAAAGCTGCCAAATCAGAAACTCCAGGGAAGAAGGCTGTCATCAACTGCTTGAATAATCTCTGCAAGTGAAGTAGGAGAGCCTCTCAACTAGGTCTTGGACTTCTTGGGAGGAAACAAAGGCCTTACTTTACAGTTAGTCTCTCATCCTGTCCAGTATGATCAAGAGGTACAGAAGAAGCTTAGCTTTCCGGAACTTCCGCCATGTGAGAATTTGCTTCTCTGCTTCTGAGTTCATCTTGTAGCTGAGGATTCTGCAGCCTGGAAAGCTGAGAAAGAGATCTGGACAAGCCCAGAGTCAGAGCTACTGTCAAGGCACCTCTCCGTCCAGGCTCTTCTGCTGTGCCCACCGCCTTCCTGGCCTTCAGAGCAAGGTCAGGTGGAGAAGCTGGGATAGGATGGATCCATATTTAGCCTAGTGGAAAGGGACACAGGATGTCGTGGTCGACCTCTTTGCTTTCAGTCTGGATGATGAAATTATCTTCAGGTTCTATTGACTGGAGTTTCCCACTTGTGGTCCATGAAAAAGAACCAGATATGGGGCCTGGAGACATGGTTCAGCAGGAACATGCACTGTTCTTGCAGAAGAATTGTGTTCAATTTCCAGCACCCATATTGGATGCCTCACAACTGCCTGTAACTCCAGCTCCAGGGGATCAGACACCTTCTTCTGGCTTCTACAGGCATCTGCATTCATGTGCACATACCACACCCCATACACATGATTAAAAATAAAAATTGATCTTAAAAAATAAAAAGAAGCCAATGTGGACACCATAGAGCTTTCCTTCCATGGAAGCCTCTTTTCTGATTGGTGGGAGGCTCAGGGTTGAGTGGAAGCTTGATTTCTACTTGTTCCTGTTTATGAACAAAATCTAGTGGAGAGGTCAGGTCAGGGGTTTCCCGGACAGCATTTTTCCACAGGAGAAAGCCACTGTCTGAACAGAAGCCTGCTCATTAAATCAGACACTGGGAAAACTGACAGCTACCCTGGCAGGCAGGTCCTCCAACTGAAAGCTGAGAGCTAAGAAATACCCCAAGTCTCATTCTCAGAAATCCTTACTTCTGACTCACAGGAATGACAAGAAATTTGAGAGTGACAGTGATTGAACAGCCTGTGCACAGTCTCCTTTCTCTTTCCCTCCTTGCCTCTGTCTCCTCCCCCCCTTACCCTTCTCTCCCCTCTCTCTCTCCTCTTTGCCCCTCTCCTCCCTTCTCCTTCCGTCTTCCAACATATTCCATATATTGTTTATGGAGAAAGAAACACATTTCTCATTGAGTCTTGTGGCCCTTTGAAGCTTTCCAGGCCTTGAAATGGAAGCTGGTGTCCTGAGCCCAGGTTTTCATGACAGCTGACGTCAACCCGTGGAGGTCACCTGATCTACTCCGGGTTTCCTCAGTGTAAAGCCAGAGGTAGACGTGAACGGTTTCCATCATTCAAATAGTGCCGGATGTGGCCTTCCGAAGCTCTTGGTACCCAGATGGACTTGTAGATGGATTTGACCACTCCAGGCTGGCAACTACTGGATGTAAATTTGGAGGCTGGATTTTCCTGTGAGTCTCAGTCAGGGTTTCAGGCCCATGTAGCATGACCAGCTTAGCTGCAGGAAAAGATTCCATCACCCATCCTCTGGCACCGCACAGAAAGGAGGGGACCTTTGTTCAGTGTACGTGGGGGTCTCTTGCTTGTGTGCTTTTGAAAGTTGAGGTCAGTCAGGACCGTTTACAGAAACAGTCCACACTTTCAGACCATGGTTCAGTTAGCTTATGCCCATTATGAACATTAGAAGAAAAAAGAGAAAGAAAAAAGGGTTGGAGAGATGGCTCAACAGTTAAGAATACTGGATACTCTTGCAGAGGACCTGGGTTCAGTTCCCGGTACATATAGTGGCTCACAACCACCTGTAACTCAGATTCCAGGGGATCTGATGTCCTCTTCTGCAGGTACCTACACACAGACAGTGGACCAAAAACTCACCCAGGCATACGCACATACACATAAGCAAAATTAAACAAATCTTTTTTAAAATTTAAGACTATTAGAAAACAAGGAACAAGCCAGAGTCACCCAGTATATGAGGCACCTCGTTCTGGTAGGCTGTATGAATACTCCTAGAGATTAAAAAAATGTGGAGTTGCATACTAAGTGTTGGGCTTCATAATGTGTTATACTTTGTTACAATTCATGCCTTCCCTCACTGCCTTCCCCTTCATCCCCACAAATAGTCGGTTTTTCTGCCTTCAGTCATGTGCTTTCTAGTATCCTTTTTGTGCTCCCCCTGCATCCATTAGGCTCCCTTCCTCTCCTTTCATGATGCCCTTTCACACATAACCCCCTTAAAGCACATTTACATATATGTAAATTTAGATATGTAGGTTCCACGTGTGAGACAAACCATGAAATGTTTGACTTATATCACTTAACATAATTTCCACTTGGTTTCTCGTATTTTCTTGAAAATGTCATGATTTCATTTTTCCTTACGGTAGAATAAAACTCCGTTGTGTGTGCGCACTACATTTTCTTTACGCATTCATGTGTTGATGGATGTCTAGGCTGCTTTTATTTCCTAGCCATTGGGAATAGAGCAGCAATGACCATGGATGTGCAAGCCTCTCTGTGATATGGTGACTTGGAGTCCTTTGGGTAAATTCCCAAGAGTGGTATAGCTCAGTCATATTGTAGTTCTTTTTTATTTTCTTAAGAACCTCCATACTGAAGCCAGCAGCGGGGGTGGGGGGGTGGGGTGGGGTGGGGGGGGTGAGTGGGAGTTGTGGGGGGGTGGGGGTGCACATGTTTAATTTCAACACTTGAGAGGCAGAGGCAGGAGGATCTCTGAGTTTGAGACCTGGTCTACAGAGCTAGTTATAGTACTACACAGAGAAACCCCGTCTCAAAAAACCGAAAAAAAAAACAAACCAAACCAACCAAACAAAAAAACCAGACCAAAAAGAACCCGCATACTGGTTTCTGTGTCTGTGACAGTTACATTCCTACCAGCCGTTCATCTGGGTTCCCTTACCCCCACCCTCACCAGCACAGTGGTTATCGGTTTCCTTGACGATAGCCATTCTGACTGGGGCACGAGTCTATCAAAGCTAGCTGTAATTCGCTTTTGCACTGAGGGCTCAGGATGTTGGACATCTTTTCAAGCATTTATTTCTTTGTATTGTCTCTTTTGAGAACTTTCTGTGCAGTTCATTCGTCCGTTGACTGATTAGAAAATTCTTATTTGGTGCTGAAGTTTTGCATTTCTTGGTGTAGCCTCGATACTTACCCTGTCTAATGCGGAGCTGACTGCCGCTTCACTCTGTGCATTGTCTCCTTTGCTGTGCAGCTAATTTTAATCCCATGTAATCCCATCGGCCAATCCTCAGGCCTGTCTTCTGTGCTTTTAGGACTTCTCTGCCCATGCCTGTATCTTAAACTGTTTTCCTCTGGAAGTTCCAAGCCTTAGGTTTAGGTCTTTGATCCACTGTGAATTGATTTTTGCACAAAGTGGCAGGGATCTGGTTTCATTCTTCTACATGTGGACATCCACTTACCCCAGCACCATTTGTTGAAGAGGCTTTCTTATTTCCAAAGTATAGTTTGACACTATTGTTGAAAGTAGGTGGCTAGGGCTGCGTAGAGTCTGTTCCTGGGTCCGCTATTGTATTCTCACCATCAGACATTTGAAAAGGGGTTTTATTTACAATGGCCACTATTGTCATTCGTAGCATATGAAGAAGGAATGCTTTCTCCACCTAATACGTACACGGAATCTCGATTGCTATTTTCTGAAACTCTAAAAGCTGCTACGGGGTCTCTTCTTTCACTGAAGTCATTGAAGGAAAGCTGTTGAGACCCAGCTTTGATCAACAGCAGTGGCTCTGGTTTTCCAGCTGGGCACTGCTTTCCTGTTACCACAAGAGGGTGATAGAGACCCACAATAGGACATCTGGCGGGGAGGATGCCTGCCCTGAGATCATTTCATTCTTTGGAAACAAAAGTGGTAACAGATACCAATGCTCCTGTGTTGACTTAAGAAAGAACAGTTACCACAGCAGGGCTCAGGGGGTTTGTGCTGTAGCCCCGGCCAGCCTTCAACTCCGGCTCAAGCAATCCTCCTGCCCCAGCTTCTAGAGAGTAACCTGGGGCCACAGGTGTCCCACAGCACACCCAGATCTTGATCTGTTGTTAGCAGGCGGTAGTTCCCAACCTTGTAGAGAACTTAGGGTACGATTATTCTTCAGAGGATAAACATTTTATTTTAAATAAATTGAAAGGTGACCCCCACCTCCCACTCTGGTTTTCTTGTAACAGGATCTCTCTATGTAAGTCCAGTCTGGTCTTAAAGCTCGTGGTCCTCCTGCTTCTGTCTCCCAAGAGCTGGAACCTCAGGCTCACACACCCAGTTTGAATTATGGACTGGGAAGAATTCAAAGATGTAACAGAAGAGGATCAGATGACTTGACACAAAACCCCTGTTACCAGAGCTGCCGGTTTTGTCCCGAGGCTGAGTGGCTTGCAGGACTTTCAGGGGGGTGGAGGGGGGCAGTGGCAGACTGTGTTTTCAGGAGAGAAAAGCCGCTAGACTGTGTTTGTTACAGTTATTCTGTTCCTGCCTGGGAAGGGTCTAGTTCCAGGGGCCTCTCAACGGTGCTTCTCAAAGGATGGGGTGTTAACAAGAAGTCAGAGAATGAGCTACACTGTGCTAGTGAGCAAGTGACTTGGGGGCAGAACTCCGTAGTAAAACTCCTGTCCACAAGCCGAGGGCCCTGGGTTCCACGCCCAGCACTAGAATAAAATAAAATAGACCCACTGGATTGTCTTCCTTGTTCTGCTGTTTTTGTCTGAAATTTTAGGCTGTGAAATGACTCATGAGCCAGGGAGGTAGAACCTGCCAAGAAGAATTTGTCTTTATTCCCATAGTGAACTCAGAAAAGAATGGATGTGAAGAAGCATCTTTTAGACCCCTGACTGGGGGGTGTGCACAAGCATGCACACGCCTCAGGTAATATAGGTTTGGGAGAATCCATATCAATTTCCCGTGTCTCCAACTTTACTTGAGATCCTGGATCTCAGCTGTCTTCAGGGACACCTTGGCTCTCTGTAGCCCTGCCTGTAATTACCCACCAATGAGCTCTACTTTAGGAAGGGTGGGGTCACAGTCTGGGAAAGGCCCTTGCATGCTTTCTTTGTGGGTTAGACAAAATGGGGTGTCCCTTAACAGCCCCAACCACATGGGTTACACAGTCCTTTCTGAGTGGAAAACTACTCTGTTCTCCAACACAGCTGCCATGTCTGATCTTGAGTAGCTCAGGGGAGTGACATTTGGTTCCTCCACCTTCAATGAATTCACTGCCCAGCACTGTTCATAGTTCTAGAAAATGACACAACACTGTCATCTGTATTAAAAGAAATGATTCCTAGATGCTGTGACTGCAATCACTGCGCCATGGTATCGAAAGGGCCTTGGAAAGGTACAGTTACTCTGTGTGTCCCTTGCTGGACTTGTGGTCACTTGGGAATCCTAGCTACCTGTCTACTCAGACAGCACTAATTTCTGGGAAGTTCTTTCTTTTCTTTTGTCCCCATTGTGCATATTCATTGTACATGACATTGCGTTACACAGTGACATTTTCATTCAAGTGTAGAATGCACATTGAGCACACCCCACCATCTTCCTTGCTTTAGGCCTAACTCCTCTTACCTGGTACTCGCTGGCTTGTGTCCCTTACAGTATATAAATAACTTCTTTCTTTTCCTGAAGGCCTTTCCTTCTTGTGTGTTGTTTGGATGTAGTATTAAATGCCTTTACAGATCTGACTACTCTATTTCCTCAAAGTTCTTCTAAAAATTTTTAAATTACATTTTTATTGACTTCTTAGGTGTGCATGGGTGGGTGGGTGCATACCACAGTTGTGTGGAACTCAGAACAAGTTTTCAAAAGTGCATTCTCTTCTTCTACTGTGTGGGTCCAGGGCACAGAGCTCAGGTCATGAGCCTTGGTGGCAGGTGCTTTTAACCCCGAGGCATTCTTCCTGCCCACCAAAGACCTTTTAAAGGGCCAAACTCAGTGCCAAATTTACATTCTAAATAGTTCTTTCTGTGCCATTTCCAGCACAATAGTCATAATTTTGGACTAGAGGTCTTTTTTTTTATGGATAAGTATGTATAGTGTATGTGTTTGTGTGCATTCACATGTGTTCTGTTTACACATGTGCAAGCTAGTTCATGTGTTGACCTGAGGCTGACATCAGGTATCTTGCCTGGAGTCCTCTCCACTTTGTTCATTGAGGCAGAGTCTCTCAGGTGAACCCAGAGCTCTTGAACACAGCTAGTCTAATTAGTCAGCTTGCTTCAGGGATCCCCTTTGGGTGCTGGAATCACAGGTGGGCCTCCGCATCACAGGCATTTACACATGTTCTGGGGATCCAAACTCCAGGGCTCCCTCTCACTGCCTACAAGGCAAATGGCTTAACCACTGCGCCCTCTCCAGCCCCCGGCCCACCTCCCTAGCTCAGACTGAACTTTGAACGGGCAGTCACACCGAGCTGCTGCATTATTACTCGGGTCTGTTTTTAAAGGATGAAGTTCCTGAAAGATGCAAGGATGCCAATGGCTGTTTTTAAAAGACCTTCTTGAAACTTAAAAGCAAGCAAGCAAACAAGCAAAACCCCAGGTCACTCTGCTTTATTGGATTTGGCAGAGGAGTCAGTGCCACTTGTTTTGGTTTCTCATTTCATTTTTTGAGACTGCCTTTCACAGGACCTGGAAAGGCTTTTTTTTATTTTTTAATTTTTGGTATTTACTCATGTGCATGTTTGAGTGTCCCCAGGTATGTGCTTGTGATGCCTGCAGAGGCCAGAAGTGGGTGTCAAGTCCCCAGGAGTTACAGGCAGTGATGACGGGAACCGAACTCGGATTCTCTGCAAAAGCAGCAAATGCTCTCTCCAGACATCTCACTCCTTCCCCATCTAAAATCCCCCCCCCCCTCGTCATCTGTTAACTCTGTTTTACAGATGACAAACAGAGAGCTGACTGGAGACCTGACTCCGAGCCAGTTAAGAGCATTGACTGTTTGTTCTTCCAAGGGACTAGCCCTCTGCTCCTAGATCTCGAGTGGAGCTCACAGCCCTCTGTATCTCCAGTTCTAGGGTATCCAACACCCTTTTCTGGCCTTTGTGGGCACCAGGCACGCATATGATGTACATACACATGCAGGCAAAACACCCCCCCTCACACTCCCCTCAAAGGCAGGCGGAAGTCTAGAGAAGGTGGGTGATGGCTGGCTAAAGTCGCAGGTGTGTCTGTAGCAGAGTCCCAGGCTAACACTGCTCCACCCCACCATCACACCACTTCCTTACTGTGATTGATGGGTCCCTGGGACTGGGTCTAAGAGCTGGTGCCCTGCTGTAGCCTCACAGAAGAGTTCTCAGATTTATTTGTTTGAATTTTCCAAGTTTTCTACAGCGATGTGTAATTAGAAATCAGTCAGTCAATCAATCAATCAATCAATCAATCAACCAATCGTTCAAGCAAATAAAAAACAACTGGAATTTAAAAAAAAAAAAGAAAAAAGAACAAGAACAAATACTCCTCACGCTGCTTGTCTCTGAACCCAGATTGTCAGGAAAATGGCTGCTCTGTCTCTTCAGACTCCTTGAAATTAAAATATTACTTATTCCATCTTGGAGAAAAATTAAGGTTCAATAGAGCCCTCCCTGCCCACCATACTCACACCCCGCGCTTCTGAGTTGTTTTTGAAACCTCTTTGCAAATCCCTTAGGGTTGGAGGTGTAGTACAGAGCTAGCCTAGCCTGTGTGAGACCCTGTGTTTGGGTCCCCCACTGTAAATCTCTGAGTTAAGGTGATGAGGGAACCCGGCGTGGGTAAAGCTGAACCACAGTCTGCTAGTCAAAAATTGTCAGTTTTCTCAGACTAGGGAGGGGAAGGACTGGGGATCCGTACCGTTTGGGACTAAAATGCTTGTTTCCTTGTTTGTTTGTTTGTTTATTATAGGTTCTGGACAGAGATGGCTTAAATTCTTGAATGAGTTGGGAAACATCTGTCCTGACCAAAGCATCTGTTCTAGTTTTTTCCAGGTCGCTTGCTCCTTTCGTGGGAACTGAGGCAGGCGGTGGCCGCTGGGCGGGCGGGAGGACTGACCAGCGCCCTGGAGGTGTGCACCTGAACTTGAGGGCCACTGGGTCTGGGCGTCCCAGCCGAGGCTGACCGAGCCCCGGAAAGCCCCCCGAGGGCGAGTGCTCGGCCAGGGAGGAGCCGAGCCCGGCGTCTGGGTCGGGCTGAGTGAAGTAAAACAGAGCGGCGCTCCTTGGCGCCTCGGCACCATTACCTTCAATTATGATAATTGGTGCTCTCCAGCGTGCGCATTCCCCCAGGGAGCTCGCCACGTCTCAGTCCTTCACTTCCTCGCTCACTGCTGGAGGCTGAGCATCTGTCTCTCTGCTCGCTGACCCCTCCGTCCATCGTCTTCTTGGACATGGTGGGGTCTGTTGGTCTGTAAACCGGGTGGTGACTGGGTTAAACGTGCTGCGGCTGCTACTTTTTACATTTTCAATGAAAATTTAGAGGGACACCATGTAAGCATTTATTTTATAATTAATATCTACACGTTCCTTTCTTGCATTCCAATACAGAAACCAGTTAAGAGAGAGAGAGACACGCACAGACACAAACACACTCACACAGAGAGAGACAGAGAGACACTCAGAGACACCTGGAGTCAGTTCTCTGGATGCATGCTCCTCGCCCTCTTAACTAACTCCTCCAAACCTTTATCTCCTTCTCTGTGTCCTGGCTGGGGCTGGACTCTAACTGCGTGATGGAAAGATTGGAGATCTGAAAATGCTTTGGTGGTTACTTTTACCCATGACCTCTGATAATATCCCAAACCACAGACCTTTCCTCCAGTGTAGTTTGTACTTAGCAGGGCTAGTTCCAGGAAAAACTGGATAGTTAACCTTCGCGGTTGAAGGTTAAGAAAAAAAGAATATCAGGAGCTCATTCCCACCCCTTTCTTCAAACCTGCAGTCGGGGGCTGGCAGTATAGCTCAATGGTAGAAGGCTTCCTAGCCTGTGAGATACCCTGGGTTTGATCATCCCATGGCACCAAATAATAATAATAATAGCTAAGAATTTTAAAATATAATAAAATTGGGCAGCCCCTTAACATGAGGCAGGTGGGTTACAAGCAATTTGAGGGCATGACTCTCTTGAGTAGTTTTAATGACTGGAGGCTGGGGATGAAGTTTAAATGGTAAGTACTTGCTTGCATGCTGGGGGCTTTGATCTCCAACACCATGTAAAACAACACAAGCCTGTAATACCACTTGGCTGTGGAGGCAGAATGGAGAGAAGTTCAAGGTCATCTTTGGCTACATGTTGAGTTCAAGCCAGCCTGGGCTACATGAGACCATGTCTTTTTTTCAGAAAGAAAAAATACAGGGCATGTTCCTGCAACTACACCCTTAATTAATTGTGACTTTATTGTGTAATGTTCCAACAGTGAATAAGCAACATGAGGCTTCTAAAAAAAAAAAAAAAAAGTCATAGAATGGGAAGTGGGTGTTCCAAGGGCCTCCTGCCGCAGGTGGGAGATCCTTCATGAGTTTCCCAGTTTAGAGGCACGAATTACAGCTGCCTGTGAAGAGCTAAGCTTCTTGCATAATGGTAAGTTAGCTGACCAATTTGTCTTGCCTGATTCTTGGACCACTACCAGCTGTGGGAGCAAATCTTCCTTGGCAAGACTCATGCCCTCTAGAGATACCATCACCCTGTCCCAGCTGGAGGCCCGATTGGCAGTGGCATTGTTCACACTTCAAATCTTCAGCTCAAGGGAGGAGAAAATCCTAGAGCCATCTGGGAAGTCCCCAAGCCATCATAAATTCACTCAGACGATTAGACATCACTTTGAGCAAAGACTCTGTTTCTAGGAAAATATCCTTTGCTTTTGCAGATAACATGAGCATACACTAGTATCTGAATCTGCACTATTGGGAATCGCAGGGTGGGGGTGGGGGTGCTACCACTGCTAGCCTCCTCATTTAATGGGAGAGAAATCTGAGGCTCGGAGAAGGACTTTTGTGCTCTCCCTCACACCACACCTAGTCGTGAAGCATGTACTGCTTCATATCTTCAGTTTTCTACTTTCGACTTATTTCTTCATTTAAGAAGTTACATCTATTCTGTTCAAAATTCAGCCACCAACAGTAAGTCATTCAAGATAAAATGTGGAGGATTACAGTGTGAAAGCATCAACAGGAATAGAAAGGATGGTGGAAATATGTGTGAGTGGGGGCGGGGCGCTGCTAAGCATTGAACTCGGGCCTTTGTTTGTATGAGGCAAGTGCTCTACCAATGAGCTAAGTCCCAGCCGGATAGAAATGTTTGCTTATCACGAAGGGCTTTATAATCTCCCCAAGGAGCCCGATGGAGAAGGAAGTTGGGTAACTGTGTGGACTTCTTCACAGAAGTCTTTTATGCTCCTGAGGGTTTACGAGATCTGGCTTAAGTGGTACAGGGTGGGACACAGAGGATGGAACCCTGAAGGGACAAGTGACTGGAAAGCTGGTGCATTTTTGCTCCTCTGTTACACGTAGGCTGGCAGGCAGCTCATCTGCTCACTGACGCACAGGCACCTCATCCATTCAGCATCTCATAAACCCACACTGCACCTGTGGGAAAGTCAGGGAGATTATTCACTCCCAACACTCATCTTTCTTAGGAAACAGACAACAAGCACTTTTTGTTACTCCAGCCAACTAAAAAGACAGGGCCTTGGAGACTGCTGTGAGTACAGATAGCCCACAAAGTGACCCTGGACTCTGGAAAGTTCTGCATCATCACTTGGTTACATTATTTATTTTAAATGATGGCAAACACTTAAATGATAAACTTGTATACACAAAGCCAGGCTGTGGTGGTGCATGCATTTAATCCCAGCACTTGGAAGGCAGAAGCAGGCAGATCTCTGTGAGTTTGAGGCCAGCCTGGTCTCCAGAGTGAGTTCCAGGACAGCCAGGGCTACACAGAAAAAAACAAAAACAAAAACCAACCAACCAAACAAAAAAACCACTGGGTATAAACCATGATGTGGAGTGAGTGGAGTTCAGTGAGTGATATTTTTCTTTCTTTACAGGGCGGTTAATTTTGTATGCAGACAACCTGCTTTTACTACTATACCCCCTTCTTGCTTGGAGTTTCTAGCCAACAGCCTTATGGAGGGGTGGCAGCCATGTTTCACATCAGCTGAGTCCCTTACCCTAGCTGAACAAGCTACACAAGGAACATTTTAGGGTGGGCTCTCTGTTAGCTGAACAGCAACCTGTATCACTTCAGTGTCAGAATGACTTCTGAATTGGGAACTGGGATACCAAACTGCTGTGATAGTCTGCAGTAGCCCCAGAAGACAAAACCATCTTCTAATGACTTCCATGAAAGGGTCCTATGCCTTGGTAAAGGCAAGCAAGGGGTGCGAGAAAGCAGGAGCTAGAAAAAAAAAGGGGATGAGCTTGATGACTGAAGGATGAGGAGCAACAAACACAGGGAAGAGCAGACCTGAGTCTTCTCATTGCTGGTTCCTCAGAGGCTGGCTTCTGGCCAATGGACAATACTCAGAAATTGCCCAATAAGACTGTTGTAATCAAACAGCAAACTCCTTTAAATTAGCTAATCTTTAGTAGGCCTGTCTCCCATTTAATTAAACAAGCCTGACTAATGGCAAACTATATATTCATCTTTGAAATGAGGCTAGAAATGTAGATAAATGCCACTGTGAATGGGTGTTTGGAGGGATTCAGAGCTGAACATACTCTTTGGTTAGGCAATCAATTAGGATAGAGAATATTACTGACTTTGAAAAAATGCATCACAACTTCTTGTCTTAAGGATGAAAGCTTATTTGCTGTAACCCCACAGCCCTCCTCAGTCTCTGCCCACAGGCTGAATCTTTTTGAGTTGCACCATTTGAAGATATGCTCCTTTGTCTGGCACATAGGAATTAATGTGCATTTTGACACTTTGTAGATGACAAAGGAAGATGATACTTTATCATTGGTTAGCTTCTCAGAGATTGTTATGTAATGATTTTAAAATGGCCCATTTCTGGAAAGAAAACATTCCAGTTGAGATGGTGGTATGCACCTGTCACCCCAGCTACTTGGGAGGCTGAGGCAAGAAGATCGTTTGCACTCAAGAGTTTAAGATCAACCAGCCTAAAAAAGAAAAGAAAGACAAACAAATGACCAACAGGTATAATGAAGGCTGGCTCCACATCACCAATCAGGGAAATGCAATTAAAAACTATAGTCTGTTCATTTCTGTGATATGGCTATTACTGAAAGAATAAAAGATATCAAGTGTTGATTAACATGGGGATAAAGCGAGATTTCTTGTACACGAGTGGTGGGAAGGTCAATGAGCATTGCATGGTAGAACCATGGAAGTTCCTCAAAGTATTAAAATGAACTCCTGGAGGCTGGGTGTGTTGGTGCATACTGATAATTCCTGCACAGAGACAGGCAGATCTCTGTGGATTCAAGACCAGTCTGGCTTATATAGCAAAAGCCAGCCAGGATGATATAGTCAGACCCTGGCCAAAATATAAAAATAAAAAGGTATTATTGGGCTGGAAAGATAACTCAGCAGTTAAGAGAATGTACTGCTCTTCCAGAGGAGAGGATCTGAGTTTGATTCCCAGTACCAGGATCAGTGGTTCACAATTACTTGTAACACCAGCTCCAGGGGTGTCTGACACCTCTGTCCTCTCTGGGTACCTTCACTCATATACACCTATAATATACATGCACATATAATTAAAAATAATAAAAACAAAAAAGTACTACTATATTCTCTAAAACTCCAATGCACACTCAAAGAAAATGAAATCATTCTGCAAAGAGATTTATACTCCCATGTTTATTGCAACCCAAGTGTTCATCAATGAATTAGTGAAGAAAATATTTTATATATGTATATGTATATATATGTATTATAATGGAATACTGTTCAACTCTAAACATGCAAGGAATCCTAGGGTAACATGGATTAAATGGAAGGACATGATGTTAAGCAAAATAAACCAGATATAGAAAGACAAATACTAATTGATTCATATGAGGAATACAAAAACGTCAATTTGGTAAGAAATACAGACTGGGGGGTTGGCAAGATGGCTCAGTGGGTAGAAGTGTTTATCTCCATATCTGATAGCCCGAGTTAAATTTCTAGGAACCACATGGTAAGAGGAGAGAATCAGTTCTCATCAGTTGCTCTCTGACCTCCACACATACACATATAAATAAATATAATGTAATGAAAAAAAAACATTTTCAGGACAGAAATTAAAAGTAGAACCATGTTTGCCACAGGCTGGAATGGTTAGTGGGGAGGGAAGTTGGGAGGTCTTGATCAAAGGATATAAAAATAGATAGGTTAAATAAGTTGAAGAGACAGGTTGTATAGTGTGGCAGCTATAATCGATGACGTTAAAACTGCAGAAAGTAGAAGTGAAGTGTTGTTATCACAAACGTGATGACTATGTGAGGCAACCCATTAGCTAGAATCAGCCACTCCAGATTATATACACTTTAAAAGATTATGCTGCATACCATGAATACATGCAATTTTATCTGTCAATTAAAAAAAGTAATCTCCAAAGCTACACAGAGAAACCCTGTCTTGAAAAAACCAAAATAAATAAATAAATAAATAAATAAAAATAAAAAAGTAATCTCAAAAATATTATAGTAAAAAGAAAAAAAGTAGCCACAAAAAAAAAAAAAAAAAAGTGTGATGGCAAGAAGATTTGCAAAGTTCCACTGCAAAAGACCTCAGTTTCTCATGTCAGTGAGATTTCAGTTTGCAGGACACAGGGGTGGAAGATGGCTGTTGGCAAGCCTGAAGAGGCGGGAGAGTGGGCAGAAGGGACAGTGTCAAGTTTCCTCTGATGTCAGCAAGGATCTAAATGTTTGGTTATCTCCTGAGAATATCAAAGCTCTCAATTTTCAATGGCTTAGACATCAACGAGTTTTAATCCATAACAACAACAACAACAACAACAACAATAATAATAAAAGTTACCCACTAAAGGGGTGGAAGACACGGGTCCATGTTAGCTCTCCATTTGTTAGGAAATGATTCAAGGTGATTTGTCAACTGTAAGGGATTGAGTCAGCATTTTAGTTTAAAACAAAAACAGATTTAAATTCATTATTTGACATCAGGTAGGTCAAACCATCAGGTCACTGGATACTTTTCTGAAAAATCATTATCTTGATTGGTGGGTGGAAGGGGATACTTTATATAACCCAATAGAACACAGGCTTTTTGCGAAGACCGAGGATGACACAGAATATAGTTGATACTGTTTGTTTGAGTAATGCACATTGCCAAGTTCCCAATGATCTTTAGGGAAGATTTCATTGCACCACAAATCTAGTAATCTGTCTTATTTATTTATTTACTTAAAAAACTTAACTCAATAATGACTCACTTTTGTCAGACCCCCAAGCATTTCTTGATCCCGTAAGAACACATTGGAATGTAAATTGAGTTTCAGTCTCTGACTTTTCTTCCCAGGTCTTATCATATTACCGCCCAGACTCTGCACCCAGCATTCTGCAGGCATCCGTCCCTTTATCTCTTTTTCCATAATGGAAGAAAAATGAAAACTCCAAATCAAACAGACAACTAAAACCCCCTAACCTCATAGCTGTTCCCTTCATCTGAACTAATCTCTTACCTTTGACCTGAGTCTCCTGAAAACAATTTTCAGATCTGAACTCCTTATTTTTACTGAAACAAAGTGATTTCTTAAAAAAATACAAGCTACTATTGGGAATTCAAAGTGGATTGTTAGCAGGCAGAAAACTATATAACAGAGGAAGCGGTGGGTTCCATGTCTACATCAACATAGCTGTTTACATGTGGGAATCGGTGGGTTCCATGTCTACACTGCCATAACTGCTTGTATGTGGGAAGCGGTGGGTTCCATGTCTACACTGCCATAGCTGTTTGCATGTGCATGAGGAAGCTGAATGTAGAAAAGTAGTTAAGTGAGTCCTGTGCAGAGCACAGAATAAAATTCTGTAAAGAAGCAATTGTCCTTAAACATTTTAAATTGAATTAAAATTGTTGCCTATTCTCTTGACTATTGATTGGCATATTATCTCTAATCTAATTTTTATTTTCCTCACTGATTCAAACACTCTTATTCACTCAGTTAAAAAGTACACAAACTTGTGTCTCTTAAAACTAATTTTTAGCTCCTTAAGAAGTCTGACCATAGCAATAAAAACAAAAGAGTTGAAATCATTGTGTGAGGAATAAATCACAAGGTCTTATTCTGAACTATATTTGAACCAATATATAAATGCAAACATTAAAGTGTAGATAATAATATTAACAAATATGTAATACTAAAAGGCAAATATGAACTTGATAAATACAAGTGTTTTGGAGGGGTCCTTTGATGTACCAGTGAAAGAACTGAAATCAGAGAGTTTTCTGTCGTGGGGACATAGGAAGGGCAACTGCTTAGTATGTGCAGAGCCCTGATTTTGATCCCCATATCACAGAAATCAAAAGACAAAATAAGTGTTTTTAAAAGCAGGCTGTGGTGGTGCATACCTCTAATCCAAGCACTTAGGAGGCTGAAGGAGGGAGGACTCTAGTTCAAGGCCAGCCTGGGGTATACAACAATTCTATGCTTTCCAAAATAGAGAAAGGAGGGAGGGGGTGAGGGATGGAGGGACTTATTAAGATTCTTGAGTTTTTCAGGCCTAGTGAGTCATGAATGTAAACTCTGCACTTAGGAAGGGGAGGCAAGATCATGAGTTCAAGGATATCCTTGACTGCACAGCACGCGCAGGGCCAGCCTGGGCTACGCGAGACACTGTTTCAACAAGACTCCTGAGTTAACATTAAGGTCAAAAAGTAAAGACAGCGGGCTGGAGAGATGGCTCAGAGGTTAAGAGCACCGACTGCTCTTCCAGAGGTCCTGAATTCAATTCCCAGCATCCACATGGTGGCTCACAACCATCTGTAATGAGATCTGGCACCCTCTTCCGTATACATAATAAATAAATAAATCTTTAAAAAAAAAAAAAAAGTAAAGACAGGTTTAGTGCTTAGTAAAGATAGTTCAAGAGGTAAAGTGTTTGCCACGCAAGAGAGAGAGAGTCTAAGATCCATGCCCAGAACAACAGAAAAACCAGGTATGGTAGTGAGCGTGTTATCTGAGTAAAGAACTAGAACCCTCTTCATTTGGTCTCCTATGCTCCCAACTCCCTCATGAGGAGACAGAAGACTCCCCAGAAGCTCAAAGACTGGCTAACACTGAACAAGCCAGAGCACACCTCAAACATGATGGAAGGTAAAAACTGATATCTGAAGTTGCTCTATGGCACATGAGCTCACCAGTTTACATTCTCTCTCTCTCTCTCTCTCTCTCTCTCTCTCTCTCTCTCTCTCTCTCTCTCTCTCACACACACACACACACACACACACACACCACACACACAAGACAAATGATTAGAGACCCATTGGGATTTACATCTGTGCTTATCGGCAATCTTCCTCATTTGCTGTTTCTCTGCAGGCAGGTAGACTCCAGCTGTCCCCACATCTCTACTTTTACACATCTTTCTTGAAATAGCCTCCAGAGCTCAGCCAGCCAGCATCTCCGTCTAAAGAAAGAACCTAATTAGGTTGTGGGTTGTATGACTGGCCGTAGCAAGAAGGCAGTGTCTCCTAGCCTGGCTGGCTCCTGCTGTCCCTCCCAGTGTGAAAGGGGACACGAACTGAAACAAACCGGAACACAGGAAGTGTGTACTACAACCTGGTGTTCACCTACACATTTCCTTACATCCTCGATTGATGAAGTATTTATCCGCAACAAAGGTAAATAGAGTTAGTCCTCAGTAGATTTCTGTCTGTTCCTTGCTCCATATTTTATGTCCCAAACACAAAGAATTGCCTGTAGTTCCATCTACCCATCCCTTCTTTACCACCCCTGTCTTCCTCCACAATTAACTCAGTTCATCCTTAAATTTCCGTGGTCCTCTGGGCTTGAGGTGGTCTTCCTCCAGTAGTCTTTGCTCAGTGGGAGCCAACCCCAATGTCGCTGGTTCCAGGAGACCCTCCCTGGACATCTTCACCTTGTTAGGCTGCCTCGTAATTCTGTGCCACTATTTGACTTGTGACACGTTATCTAGGTGTCCAAATCTTTGCAATTCTCAACATTGTCTGTGAGTTTGGTCTACTGGTGGGAACTTCGAAGCGGCTGAGTGAGTCTGCCCTAAAAGATTCCTTTTAGCTAATGATTGACTGTCCAAGGTTAAAAGAGTATGTCATTACCTAAATACGTGGTCCACAGGGCCCTCTGGATTAACTCCCCAAAGTTCTAATGGTCAAGAACAGCCAGGAAATGCTGATGATACTCTTCCTGTGGGCTGCCAGCTGTCCCAGCTGTCCTTGCAGAGAGGCCTGCTGGTTACTGAGCACCTTTATCTGTTCAGTTTTCTCCTAAGACCTCTGCTGAGCTTGCCTATTCCACCCCCATTCCGTGTGTGTGTGTGTGTGTGTGTGTGTG
>CABHPP010117006.1:417-16014 GCA_902168425.1 Peromyscus attwateri
GGAAGAAAAAACCGCCCACAGCAGCCTGGCGCTCTTCAGAGGTGACACGGCTGTCAAATACGGCATGGTGGGGTTGGAACCCACCAAGGTGGCCCTGAACGTGGAGCGCTTCCGGGAGTGGGCAGTGGTGCTCGCAGACACCACCGTCACCAGTGGCAGACACTACTGGGAGGTCACAGTGAAGCGCTCCCAGCAGTTCCGGATAGGAGTGGCCGATGTGGACATGTCTCGGGACAGCTGCGTCGGCGCTGATGATCGGTCCTGGGTGTTCTCCTATGCCCAGCGCAAGTGGCACAGCATGTTGGCCAACGAGAGGGCCCCAATTGAGGGCATCGGGCAGCCAGAGAAAGTTGGGCTGCTGCTGGACTATGAGGCAAAGAAGCTAAGCCTGGTGGACGTGAGTCAGGTCTTTGTGGTCCACACACTACAGACAGATTTCCGGGGCCCAGTGACGCCCGCTTTTGCCCTTTGGGATGGAGAGCTGCTAACCCACTCAGGACTTGAAGTGCCCAAGGGCCTCTAATGTGGCCGTTACCCAAGCCTCTTAATCATGATTATGGTCAGCTTTCTGTTCAAAGGGTCTAAAGCTGTTTTACGTTGTCGCAAGCAACTGGTAGCTCCCCCAGTTCAGTTGGGATCCTTTGCGCAATATTTTAGTCACCTGCCTCTGGTCCCTGCTCTGTGAAAGCAGGTATACAAGCCAAACTTTGCCCCCACATAACTGCCAGTTTCCTAGAGCATCAGGTGAATTTTCTCCTCGAGTTGCTTCCTTGGGTCCCTCTACTTGTGCCCAGGTGTCTTAGACTGTTCAGTCCTGGGGTCCTGTCTTTTAGCCTCTACCTCTCCTTCCCTTACCCACATGTAACTTGTTTTGGGGGTTCACCAGATTCTCCAGAGTAAATGCTTTCTACCTCTGGCTGGAGGAGTGGTGGCCTTTTCTCCGATGCACCTCAGATTCTTGGGTTCTGGCTCCGTCCATGCTGTATTGACCCAGTAGGTCAGCACCACAGATGTCAGTCCTACACAGATGCAGCTATCCGCACTCTGAGTCCATCTATCTCCTGCACACCTCTGATACCCAGCCAGTTTGTCATGACCATTGTGCCAGTTACAGCTGTGACCAAAGGTGGAGAGACACTAGAGGATCTGCAGGGCAGTCGTGCCAGAAACTCTTGTCTTTGAGAAGTTCCATCTACACACCTGCCACAGTCGGAAGCTTCAGGGAAAAGAGGGGAGTTTTACATATCCCATTTTGGAGCCTGGTCAGACCCAAAACTTCCATCCCCCTTGGCCACAGTATATACTTAATCAAAGCAGTATTTGAGGTTGAGGAAAACCTGGTGGAATAGATGAGTGTGTATGTGGAATATATATTGTTTGGACTTTGTCTGACCCTGTGGGACTATAATTCTATTATTGATGATGGTGATGAAATTGGATATCCTTAGGGGAGAAAAAGAATGACTGGATTTAGAAAAAAAATCATGTAATTAAAGTTTAATTGAACACAAAATACTTTCTCTGTCTATAAAATTGCTGTCAGCAGTGGCAGAATGTCCTGATAAGGGGACAGATCTCTGCAGACTTCTAAAGCCAGGTGCTTTGTTGGCTCCCACTCATGTCTCTTACTCTGTGGCGGATACATATGCATGGTGACTAGATTCTCTCCAAGGAAGTCTCTTGTTCTCAAGATGACTTCTTCAGAGAGGAAATGGGGACCTGTGTAAAGACCTGGGCTACTTTTAAGTGGATGGAACCATTAAACGATACCTTGAGGTCTCTGTGGATTGCTACTGCAGGTGTTCACTGAGGCTCTTCTGTGTGCTGTTTACTGAGGGAATGGGGTGTTACGATTCTCACAGAAAACTCTGGCCTCTGTCACCGAATGGCTGTGTTGATCCCCATGGAAGCAGCTTCCCATAGTGTTTTTGGTGGCTGTGCATTAAATGTATGGCCAGCTCATGCTTTTTCTTGAGCAGGGACTGCCTCCGGCCTGAGCTCACACCATGCTTTCTAAGTTCTCTTTGGACATGGTTTCAGCTGCTGCCTCGGCCTGACTTTCAGAGAGCATGTAGGAGTCATGGTAGTCTTGCAGCAGCTTGACCACCTCCAGGTGGTTGAACTGTATGGCATCATCCAGGGGAATGTTGCCCCACCTGTGAGGAACAAGGATCACGGTTAGGCAGAGAAGACAGGAGAATACCATAGTTCCACATATATGCACGGTGGCTGCAGGGCGGTGGGAAGGTTGGGTCACCCACCTTCTCTTGGATACTACTCACCTATCCTTGACAAAGGGATTCACTTTGCAAGCCTCGATCAGAAATTTGACAACTTCAATGTGTCCTAGGAATAGGGTAGAGGGGAAATGAGAGAGTACACAGGTAGGTCCTGAACCGTTGGGTGTCGACCCTTGGCAGTGTGAGTCTGTGCCAAGAGGGGAGGAGAAAAGCCCTTGACATTTCCTCCTTGCCAGCACCTAGTTACAACCTGTCTGTCAGCTGTAGGGCCTGCAGACAAAACTGGGGGCGCACCCAGTGGAAGAGAAGGGGTCTCACACCCTGCGGTTCCTCTTTAACCCTTGAAATACCTTCAGCTGCGGCAACGTGCAGGGCTGTGCGGGAGTCGTAATCTTTCTGCTCCATATCCATGGCTGACAAAGCAAACCTGAGGGAGTGGAAAGCAGCTTGGGTTACCCACGTCAGGCTAGAATCACTGGAGAGCCTCCTGAAGTCGGGCCAGACTGGATGGAGTCCCCACTTCCAAGGCCTGTGCCTGTCATACCCAAGTCAGTGAGTGAAGGTGAGTGAAGTTCTCACCTCACCACAGGCACTTTGATTTTAAAACAACAAACAAACCCTAAGACTGGAGAGGTGGCTCAGCAAAGTGCTTGTCAGGCGAGCATGAGGAACTGAGACCTGAGTTTGATTCACACAACCCACATTAAAAAAAAAAAAAAAAAAAATCAGGCATGGTAACACCCAGCCTGGGTGGGAAACAGAGACAGGGAAGTCCTGGGGCGTGATGTGTTGGTGAGCTCAAGGCCAGTGAGACTCTGTCTCAAAACACAAGGTGGGGGGCTGGAGAGATGGCTCAGAGGTTAAGAGCACCGACTGCTCTTCCAGAGGTCCTGAGTTCAATTCCCAGCACCCACATGGTGGCTCACAACCATCTGTAATGAGATCTGGTGCCCTCTTCTGTATACATAATTTAAAAAAAAAAAAAAAAAGCAAGGTGGATGGACCCTGAAGTTGTCCTCTGGTTGCCACATGTGCACGTACCCACAAATGTGCAGCTGCACAAACAGATGCATGTACACAGATCACACACACACACACACACACACACACACACACACACACACGGACACACGGACACAAACAGGCATGAACTCATTTAAATTGCAATGTGTCCGTTCTAACCCGAAAACTGAAGCATTTAGCCGTTTGCTATGTTGTGTCCTAATAAGATGTCCGACCCAGAGTATTTTATCACATTTATTTAGTCACAGTAGAATTACCTTCGAAGAGCTGAAACATCTCCACTATATGCAGCAAATAACAGATTCACCACGGTCTTGTTCTGAAACACAGTGTGCCCACCCGGGATTAATTGTGGCTCTGAATCCACCCACGCCCAGCTCTACCCATGACCCTCCTCCATGGATGCTTCA
Organism: Peromyscus attwateri; assembly: GCA_902168425.1. Classification (NCBI taxonomy): domain Eukaryota; kingdom Metazoa; phylum Chordata; class Mammalia; order Rodentia; family Cricetidae; genus Peromyscus; species Peromyscus attwateri. Next base: position 4,091 of record CABHPP010117006.1, read on the forward strand.
CCAGGGACATGGCTGAAGTGTCTGGGGATGTTTCATTCTGAAATATGCTTTAGGCTACCTGGGGTTCCCCTTACCCGGACTTCTCCTCCTTCTCGCCGTGGGTCTAACTTCCGAGTACAGTGCCTCAGGTTGTCATAGTTGTGGAAGTTAAAGAGAGACACCAACTTCTAGAATTAGAAGCCAAAGGATTCGTTTACGTATCTCTTGCCTTTTCTAGGAGCTCAAAATTGCTTTACCTATAGTGGCTACCATTAATTTATTCTTTTTTGTTTTTTGAGACAGGGTTTCTCTGTGTAGACCAGGCTTTCCTAGAACTCGCTCTGTAGTCCAGGCTGGCCTTGAACTCAGAGATCTACCAGCCTCTGCCTCCCGAGTGCTGGGACTGAAGGCGTGCACCACCACTCCCGGCTCATTGATTCACTCTTAAACCGTATGAAGCGCTGCACGCAGAGCGCCTTACCTGGCAGAAATTGATTCCCCTCTGGCTGTTGCCCAGCTTGTCTAACGGAGGTGACAGACACATCATCCCCATGACATTGGGTACAACCAGGAGGATGGCTCCTGACACGGCTGATTTGGCCGGCAGACCCACCTGAGGGACAAGGGGGCAGGTCTAAGTGACGGCGCAGACAAGGCGACAGAGACCCCACCTCAACGTCTCAGCTTTTCAATCCACCCCGACCACTGTCTTCTCCTACCTCGTGAATTAATACAACTAGAGGATGCTTGCTAAGACAGGAACGGCACGATAAAAAAAAAAAAAAAAAGTCTGCAGGGAACCATGACCATGCCTAACAGTGACTTTGAAATCTTCAAAAAGATGACAGGACTCCACAATGATGATTCCACAAGGACTATGGTAAAGCTATTAAGCTGATTAACACCACGGAAAGATTGACTTTGGACTACAAACTGTTTAGGACAGTTTCGAGATGACTAGCTGAGATGATTCAGCCTGACAGACTACTCGAGCAAGGACTTGTGACAAGCCCTGAACTTTCCTATTATGCAGAGACTGGACAAATGATATAGGACTTGACAATTAACCTAAAAAATTTTCTTTTCAAGATTCCCTAAAGATATCTTCACCTCTTAAAAAAAAAAGAAAGAAAGAAAAAGAGAAAATAGATATGAGATAGATCATCGAATCTACTCTGAGAAAAAAGATAAAGAAAAGTAGGATAAATAGGTAGATCACTGAATCTACACTGAAAAGGAGGAAGATATAAAAATGACAAAAGGTAGACTACTGAATGTATTATGAAAAGAAAAAAGAGAGAATATGGATATGATAAGATAAAAAGGGAGATTATGGAATCTACTTTTAAAAAGGAGCTACTTGTTTTAAATAAGATAAGTAATGAAAATTTTTTGGTCTGAGTTTATCAGATGTTACTGGACTGGACATTGTTAATATAATGGACTAGATATCGTTAATGTAATCTTGACTATATGTATTGTATATACTTATTGGATAGTTTTTCTTGTATTAGTTATAAGCTTTTTAATTTTAGACAAAAAGAGAGGAAATGTGGTGGTATTGTGTTCACCAAAATATTGTGTACCTTAATAAACTTATCTGGGGTCAGAGACAGAACAGCCACAATATTAAATAGAGGTTAGGCAGTGGTAGCACACGCCTTTAATCCTAGCATTCCAGAGGCAGAAATCCCTCTGGATCTCTGTGAGTTCATGGCCACATTGGAAACGGCCAGGCATGGTGACACACGCCTTTAATCCCAGAAAGCGAGCCTTTAATCCCAGGGAGTGGTGGTAGAAAGCAGAAAGGTATATAAGGCGTGAGGACCAGAAACTAGAAGCATTTGGCCTGGAGAAGCATTTGGCCTGGTTAAGCATTCAGGCTTCTAGCAGCAGTTCAGCTGAGACCCATTCTGGATGAGGACTCAGGGGCCTCCAGTCTGAGGAAACAAGACGAGTTGAGAAGTTGGCCAGGTGAGGTTAGCTGTGGCTTATTCTGTCTCTCTGACCTTCCAGTGTTCACCCCAATACCTGGCTCAGGTTTGTTTTATTAATAAGACTTTTAAGATTCATGCTACATCTGGCATGCTACAAACTAGGAAATGCTCCTCAGCCCTCCCTTCAAAAAGAGACTTCATCGGATTTTCCATATAGGAGTGTTTGTGTGTGCGCCGCATGTGTGCCTGGGGCCCGGGGAGGCCAGGAGAGGCCAATGGGTTCCCTGGAACTAGAGTTTCAGATGGTCCTCTCCCAAAGCAGCAAATGCTCTTCAACACCCCGCCATTTCTCCAGCCCAGGAAATGGTCTCTCATCCAACTTTTATTCTCCTGGTAGGAGAGAGACAGGAAATGAGCCAGGGCTTATACGCTGGCTCATCAGGCAGGCGAGGTGCTTCCTGAGCAAGTCTAGCATCCTGAGTTTGAGCCCCAGAATCCACAAAGGTGGACAGAGAGAAAAAAACTCCACACATGCACCGTCATGCGTACACATACACCGATGATAAATAAATTTTTAAAATTGAAAAATGGGACCTAGGGGCTGGAAAGGTGGCTCAGTGGTTAAGAGCACTGGCTGCTCTTTCAGAAGACGGGAGTTCGGTTCTCAACACCGGCATGGCAGTTCACAACTGTCTGTAACTCCAGTTCCAGATGATCCTACCGCCCTCTTCTGGCCTGTGTGAACACTATATGCACATGGTACACAGACACACATGCAAGCAAGATGCTCATACACATAACTTAAAAATAAATTTAAAAAAAAATTTTTTTTTTGCCGGGCGGTGGTGGCGCACGCCTTTAATCCCAGCACTCGGGAGGCAGAGGCAGGTGGATCTCTGTGAGTTCGAGGCCAGCCTGGTCTCCCAAGCGAGTTCCAGGAAAGCCGCAAAGCTACACAGAGAAACCCTGTCTCGAAAAACCAAAAAAAAAAAAAATTTTTTTTTGAGACAGGATTTCTCCATGTATCTCTGGCTGTCCTGGAACTTACTCTGTAGGTCAGGCAAGCCTTGAACTCACAAAGATCCACCTGCCTCTGCCTCCCAAGTACTAGGATTTAAAAAATAATAATAAAATATTTAAAAGGGGGGGTTATCTGGATAGGTGGCTCAGTAATTAAGAGCCTGCACTGTTCTTGCAAAGAACCCATGTTCATTTCCAATCACCAAAACTGGCAGGCTCACAACCACCTGAAACTCTAGCTTCAGGGTGGGGGTCGGGGTGGGGGTCGGGGTGGGAGGGGTGGATTCAATACTCCCAGTCTCAGTGGGCACCTGTACTCACCTGTACATACTCCCTAATAATAAAAATGAATCTTTGAAAACAGATAAAATAATTATAGCAAACACGGAAAAGAAAAGGACTAGGGTGCTCTGAACAGAGGTGGAGGAGGCAGTTTTGTTTGAGTACAGAGATCAGAAACACCTCCAGAGCCTGGGGATGCAGGTCAGTGGTACAGCACTTGCCCAGCATGGGTAAGACCTAGGTTTGATCCCCAATGCCAAATCAAACAAGAAAGAAGTCCAGCTGTGGAAGTGCATGACTGTAGTTCCAGTACTTGACAGGTTGAGGCAGGAGGATCACTGTGAGTCTGAGGCTACAAACAAATCAACCATGCATCTCCTTGGAAGTGATGTCTAAGATGGGAGTCAGCCATGTAAAAGGTCTACATATTTGAGGAATGGGATGGACTCGGCAAACTCCCCTAAGGACTCTTAGCCTGTTTGCCCGGGTAGATGTTTGTGAAGGAGGCAGAAGTGAGCTTCACCTCGTCCTCTCTTTTGGGCACTGGGATCATGGCAGACGGACAGCTGAGCTGGAGCACTCACATGGAAGGCAAACTGGCCAGAGAAGTCGTACATGCCACAGGAATGCATGAGGCTGAGGGTGTTCCGCACGGCTTCAGCGCTCAGGACGCTCTCGCCCGTGATGGGGCAGATGCCACCGTTGGCAAGGGTGGCCGCCATGACGCTGCCTGATTCGCAGGTGACCTCCACAGAACACAGCTATGGAGACAGGGGAGGTCAAAGGGCAGGGTGGGCACGAACACAGTCATGAAGAGTGATGTTCTTCATATCTAGAGCTTTCAACGCGTCTCACAGGGCAGCCAGACAGGCATGTCTACCCTGTAACCCAGAGAAAGAGGGCAGGCTGTCCTGTTCCCTTGGCCCTGGGAATGTCTGCATACCTGGAAATAGAGGTCGAGGGCAGCCATCATGTCCACTCCCTTGGGGAAACACTGGAAGGAAGAACAGTTCTCTTCAGCACAGAATTCACACGCCAGAGTCACACACGGTCTCCAACCCCCTGACCTGGCAGCACAGCTCCCAGGGACCTTCTCCACTGGCCTCTCCCAGTTACCTTCTTCTCCTTGAGGTAATAGCCGATGGCGTAGTTCCGATCTCCAGTTTCCTTCTCTGACTGGAATCTGAAGCAAACACCACATTTAGCGCTTGACGTTTAAGAGGTGGGCAGAGGGAGAAGGGAAACGTCCTTCCCCGGATACAGACCTCTATTCCCTCTGTCAAGCTGAATCAGCCCCTTTAGAACATCTCACAGAGTACCAGTGGGAACTTCTGAACCTGAGCAAATACTTGGCGTAGCTTTGTGGTAAAATGTAAACAGACCAAAACCAAACCCACCCAAAGCTGTCTAGCCGTTCTGTCTAGGGAATCTGGCAAGGCTTTTGGCTCTGAGAGTCTTGACTAGGGCTTAGGCACAAACTGTCACACGGCCTTTCTTATTACATGCAAATCAGAAATGGGCCGCTATTTCTCCAAGGAAGTGTCAATGAAGGGGCTCAGAGGAAGCTGGGAGGACAAAATTCCCCTTGAATTCCTTCTTAAGATGATATCTATTCTCTTCCCCCCCTTTACCCTCCCCACCAAGCATACACATATACAGCAGTACAGTGTACTCAGCCAGTCCTCTAAGCAGCCTTACGTGGCATTGCTGAACCCCATGAATTCATTCCCAGCCATCTTGTTCAGATACTGCAGCACCTGGAGGAGAAGAAGAGGGCAAGACAGACGCCTTTTGACTAAAGGGCCCTAGAAAACACAGCTCAGGCTGGCAGGCCACTCGGAATCTCCCAGTCCTATTCCCAGCTTTGCCCAGGGGAGCAGGGTTCCCCACCCCGCCGGAGTTACTGCTTCTACGGTAGGTGGAGAGACTGTTGGCTTAAACCAGGCACGGGAGATAGCTGTAGAAGAAAGACAGCGTGCCATGTGAAAGGCAGCAAGAAGATGAGCACAAGGAACTTACAAAGTCAAACTTCTCTGCTTTGTTACAATCCATCTGCAGAGAAAGCGAGAGAAAGTGATCAGTGCTCCACCTCGGCGGATGGGAGATGGAAGGACCACAAGGGCGTGGTGCAGCTGACATGCTCGGCTAGCCTCACTCCCGGGGACGGTGCGTTTTACAGTGTCTCTGGCTTGTTCTGAGACAGGCCTGGGTTGTCCAGGCCGGTCTGTGAGTTAGTCATGGCCCTGTGTTCCTCTAGTCTCTGAGTAGCTGGTGTTACAGACATGGGATCCTTCCTGTTTAAACAGCGGAGACCTTTCTTCCTGCAGGTATATATGTCTAGTAACAGAGAAAACCAAACTACTAACCAGTTTGGTGATGCATGCCTATAATCCCAGCACTTGGGAGACTGAGGCAGGAGAATTACTGAAAGATTTCAAGGGCAGCTCGGTGACATAGAGAGATCTTGCCTCAAAAAAAAAAAAATTTAAATTATCAAGGAATGAGGATTCAGATAACCTCACTGCATCCATCGGCCTCACCCCTCCCCAGCCTCACCCCTCCCCAGCCTCACTCCTACTTTCCAGCCTCAATCTTAAGTCCTCATCCCTGTCTCCAGTTCTGTCCCTAAGTTCCACCTCTATCCCTGATTACTACCATCCATTCTATGTATGTATGTGTGTATGTATGTATGTATATATGTATGTATGTATGTATTTGGAGCTGAGGACCGAACCCAGGGCCTCGCACTTGCTAGGCAAGCACTCTACCACTGAGCTAAATCCCCAACACCCATTTTATTTATTTTTTAGTAAAGGTCTCATGTATCCCAGATTAGCCTTAAACTTCTGATCTTTCTAACCGTACCCCCCAGGTTCTGGCATTACAGGCATGTGGAACCATGGTCCAACTTACTTTTTTTTTGTTTGTTTTTTTGGTTTTTTTGTTTTGTTTTTTTGAGACAGGGTTTCTCCATGTAGCCCAGGCTGTCCTGGCTTTGTAGACCAGGCTGGCCTCAAACTCAGAGATCTGCCTGTCTGCCTCCTGAGTGCTGGGATTAAAAGTGTGCACCACCACCCCTTGGCTCCCACTCACGTTCTTTATACCCCATTCTCTAGCCTTGCTCTAGCTTATTCCTGATTCCCATACCCTCTGTGACAGAAATGGGCTGTGTCTGTTGAATATTCAATTGAGTTGATAAATGATTTTTCTTCTACTACCGGAATTGAAACTAGGACCGCAGGAATGTTGGTCACATGCTCTGCCGCTGAGCTACGTCCCCCAGCTATGTTGTTAAAGGAAACAGAAATAACTTCTTTTCAGCAGTGGCAGAGATCGAACCCAGGGCCTCCACAGATGGTGGGGCAAATGTTCTACCAATGCACTTACTTCATCCCCAGCTCTGAACCTAAAGTTTTTTTTTTTTTTGGTTTTTTCGAGACAGGGTTTCTCTGTGTAGCTTTGCGCCTTTCCTGGAACTCACTTGGGAGCCCAGGCTGGCCTCGAACTCACAGAGATCCGCCTGCCTCTGCCTCCCAAGTGCTGGGATTAAAGGCGTGCGCCACCACCGCCCGGCTTAACCTAAAGTTTAGAGTGAGTCAGATGAGGCAGATCCCAGCGAGAGGACTGTAGACTGAACGTCACAGAACAGCGGGACACCTTGGCCTTAGTCCCCTCCCCCAGATTCACCGCTTCCTGCATAAGTCAGCTATGGGGTCAACACCAGGGACTCTGACACCGGAGTTCCTGGGAGTGGGGAGGGCTCCTAACACCACCTTCCCCAGGAGGGGCTGTGATTGGCCCCGTCCTGTGGCTGCCCACACTGCTCCCAGGTTCTTGCTCAAGTCCTGAGAGACCTGCAGCTGATGGGCCTGTCTGACACCCATGCTCAAGGCCAACTCACAGGTCCAGGTGACGTGAATAGCTGCCCTGGACTGGCCATTCACCCTTTTCTCGGTGTGCCTCTCACCCAGGAGTGGCCAATCAATGCCTGATGGCGCTGTCCTCCCCTTGCCTTTGGCCTTTGCCTCTTGGTCCTGGGCAGGGGTCACGACCTGCTCACTTCTGTAAGCGTCAGGAGCTCTGGGCTGCAGAGCTGTAGGTGGGGGCAGGGAGGATGTGGGGTAGCTCTCACTAACATCCATAGCTTGTAACACACGGCTTCCTGTTGTATTTTTCCATGCCTCTTATTAACCCTCAAAGGACTCAGCACCCCACGAGTCTCCCTAGAGAGACGAGCAAATGCGGGGGTGCAGGAATAAGGGGGATTGAGAGAGTATCAGCTTTCAGAAGGTTAGAATGGCGCTGACCTTGATCAAGGAGCTGACGACGATGGCGCCGGCATTGACCATGGGGTTGTGGGGGATTCCTGGGGAAACACAAACCACGCAGAGTCTTGTCAGTCACTCCCGAAAGCTTACTTAACATCGTTCCCAATCCAAAGCTAAGAGGCGCTGGGTCTGGTTCCTACCTGGATGGGAGAAAAGGCAAAGAAAGAAGAAAGGAAGGAGGAGGTGAGATGCAGGGCAAAGGAAAAGGCAGATGGTAAGCGTGAGCCCTGGAGATGCTCACCTTCCTCGTTGAGGGAGAGTTTGTTATAGCGCAGACCGCTGGGTTCCTTGCCCACAAACTTGTGCACGTAGTCAGTGCCTAAGGTGCTCACGGAGATGGCGTAAGTGAGGGGCTTGACACAGGACTGCAGGCAGAAAGGGATCTTCGTGTGGCCCACAGAGTGCCTGGAGACAGAGAGGTGCCATAAAAGGGGTTGGGCTTTGTTCTGCAGCTGTGCCCTGCACCTGCCCTGCAGCACCTTCCTCTCACCCAGCAGCTCTTTTTGTTTGTTTTAATTTTTATTTATGTGCACTGATGTTTGACCTGCATGTACATCTGTATGAGGGAATCGGATCCCCTGGAACTGGAGTTACAGACAGGTGTGAGCTGCCATGTGGGTGCTGGGACTTGAACCTGGGTCCTCTGGAAGAATAGCCAGTGCTCTTAACCACTGAGCCATCTCTCCAACCCCCTTGTTTGTTTTTTGAGGCAGGGTTTCTCTACAGCGCCCTAGCAGTCCAGCATCCTAGCAGTCCTGGAATTTGCTCCAACAACCAGTCTGGCCTTGAACTCAGAGATCCTCCTACCTCTGTCTCCCGAGTGTGGGGGGCTTAAAGGCGTGTGCCACCAAGCCAGGAATCACCCCGTATCTTACCGCTGACCATCCACAGTGCACAGGGAAACGCCCCAAAGGTCTGGGTTTGACTTGGCCAGGTGAGGGATGTAGGCTGCCACCTGGGCATGAATAGGCAGAGAAAGGGAGACAGGTGAATATGGAGACCAATACAGCTGTACTCAGGGTCAGAAACTTTGGTAGAAGCTAAAATTCTGTCACCTACATGGCAGATGGGTTCCCTTCTGTGTACTGCTTCCAGAAACACCCAAGCCTTTAGTCCCTGGCAACCTTACCTCTCTGTAGCCCTAACCCTGGAGGAATAGCAGTAAAACCCTGGAGGGATAGAACATTTAAAAAAAAATAATAATGATGGCGGGGTTGGGGATTTAGCTCAGCGATAGAGCACTTGCCTAGCAAGTGCAAAGCCCTAGGTTTGGTCCTCAGCTCTGGAAAAAAAAATGGCAATTCTAGGGCTGGGTTTTCAGGTTCAGTCCCTGTAAATCTCCTTGAAGGCTCGATTGAATATCTTTACTTTGAGACAGGGTCTCCCTATGAAACCCAAGTTGACCTCAAACTTCTGATCCTGCCTTAACCTCTTGAGAGTCGAGATCACAGGCCTGTGCCACCAAGCCCAGCTTCTGCCATCCATGTCCACAAAAACCTAAGAAACACATGGAACCCTGTCCTTATTTCTGGAGGCTCTGCTTCTCATCCCCTATCACTGAATCCCCAGCCCCAAGGAGTCTCTGTATCTGGCCCAGAGCCCTCACGCCCCACCCCCATTTCCCTGGCCCTCACTTTGCCTCCAGTGAGCTCTTTGGCATCCTCAAATATGCGATCCACATGGCCCGTGAACTCCTCAAAATCAGGAATGACAAACTTCTTTCGGAATGCCTGAGTCAGGAGCACAATGTTGCTGCTCACACACCTGGATCCCAGATACGAGTGTGTTAGGGGCTGGAGAGGTACAGCTGGGATAGGAGCCATGGAAGTCGGGGATAAAGAAGGTTGTGAGTGTTCATCTGGTTTTGCACTAACAGCTGTGTGACTTTTGGCATGTCATTTTAAGCTCACAAGGCTTAAATTTCCTAACCTCCAAAATGAGAGGTTCTAAAGACACAGGAAGATATCCCAAGACATGATGAGAAAAATATTAAAATCAAAATAAGCATAGCATATGGGCTTTAGTGTTGAGAAGTCCTAATATATACAGCCATAAATGTATGTGAACACATAGGACATTTTCTAGAACACACTCACTATCTGTTAATGTTTACGTTTGGGAAAGGGGCTAGGACTGGGTAGAGAAGAAAATATTATTTTTCATAATGAGTATGTATTGCTTGTATAATAAATAAAACAAAATGAAGGGTTGAACTGTTTAATTCCCAAGACTCTTCCTCCTACAGAACGGTTCTGGGGGCAATGCTCGTTTCCGGGGTTCTCACTTTTTGAAGAGATCTCGGTCCAAGAGGCCACCACTGCTGGACTCTTGGACCATGCGCTGCATCTTGCTCATGCAGTCCTGGAGCCGTGGGTCTGACGTCTGCAGTCCAGTGGCCTTCAGGGCCTTCGGGGGAAAGAAGAGGCCTGGTCAGGTCAGCCAAGGACAACAATCTATGCCTCAATCTTTCCCAATAGATACTCAAATCACTCAACCTTAATTACTACAATAGGCAGAACAAATGGGTTTGGGTACTAAGCAAAGAGGGAATGGACCAGCTCTAAAGGTCAACAAGTCTCTTGACACTTTCCACGAAAGGTGTTATCTTCTGGACTTCGGGGGAAGGATGACGGCGTTGGCTCTCTAGCCCAGGCAGCCATTATCCCTCTGTGTTTTCTGTCCTCACATAACAACCCATTAGCTGCCCTGCACTGTCAACCAGTCTTTTCCCGTGTTCCAGAGACTAGGGAATCAGGGTTCTCTGAACAGGCAGACAGCCACTTACAGTAGTGAACTTGTGGATGGGGATTCGTTCCTGTCCCTCAGCAATGGTGTAGAAGAGCAGGTCACCAAGTCGAGGCAGCATGCCACTGTTTGACGCGTCACTGTTTGGGGGAAGAGGCAGGAAGCAGGAGCCTGAGGATGTTCCCTCTCCTCCTCCCGGAACATGGATCTGTCATCCTAGGCTCCTCCTCTGAGCCACCTGACAGTCTGTAAACCTAACTTTCGCCTCTAGCCTAAGATCTTGTAAATCTTACTCTCTAGCTTTCTTTTAAAAGAAACTCTGAACTTTCAGACCTTTATTTCAAGCTGCCTTCTAGATAATTACACTTCTAGATGTCCCGTACACACTGAAAACTGAACACATCCAGCGCGAGATGTCTCTTCTCATGCATTTCTCGTGAGGGTTGGTCCATGAATACCCACCTGGATGCCAAGCTGAAATACAGAATTATTTGGATTGTTCCCACACTCTGTCTGTATTGAGTTGGTCACTAACACTGGATGACTCCATCTTCACATTTTCTCTCAAATCCACCCTCTTTTCTCCTGTACAGAATAGTGTCCTGGAAAGAGTCCTACTTTGCTCCCTAATTGCTATATGACTTAAGTAGTTCATATACTATTGCTAACCTGCTTCTCCTTATCTATGGAATAAAGGTAGAAAGGTCTACTTTACATGGATAGGCGGTGTGAGGCTTAAGGCCATACTCCATGATAAACTCTGATATAAAGTAAGCCGATCATCAGCTTCCTGCCTGCAGTTTGCCACTATACTCTTCTGCCATCCATGCCAGCCGCCATTCTGAAACTTAGCATTTCTCCACTCAAAATCCTAAAGCCAGGCAGGGTAGTGCATGGCTGCAGCCTTTAATCCCAGCACTCAGGAGGCAGAGGCAGGGGGAATCCCTGAGTTGAAGTTGTAGGCCAGCCTGGTCTACAGAGCGAGTTCCAGGACAGCCACGGTTACACAGAGAAAACTTGTCTCGAAAAAACAAAAAAATCCTGTGGTACAGCTGGGCGAGGTGGCACATTCCTGTAATCCTAAAACTTGGCAGGTAGAGGCAGGAGGATCAGGAGTTCAGGGTCATCCTCAGCTGCATTGTGAGTCTGAGGCCAGCCTGAGCTACCCGAGACCACGAGAAAAACAAGAGTTTGAGAATATCTCAGCAGTTAAGAGCACCCATTATTCTGGCAGAAGGTCTGAGTTCCCTTCCCAGCACTCATGTTGGGTAGACAGCTCACAATTGCCTGTACATTCAGGGGATCAGATACCTTCTTCTGGCCTTCATGGGCAACCCTCCCCAATAAATAGAAATAAAAATAAATATTAAAACAAAAACCTCAGTGCCAGCCAGGCATGGGGGCATGCGCCTTTAATCCCAGCACTCGGGAAGCAGAGGCAGGGGGATCTCTGTGAGTGTGAGGCCAGCCTGGTCTACAGAGCAGTTTCAGAACAGCCGAGGCTAAACAGAGAAACCCTGTCTCAAAAAGAAAACAAAACCAAACCAAACCCTCAGTGTCTACAGATTAAATTCCTTTCATCCCTTCTTCTTCTTCTTCTTCTTCTTCTTCTTCTTCTTCTTCTTCTTCTTCT
>CABHPP010117007.1:0-44975 GCA_902168425.1 Peromyscus attwateri
TCTTCTCTGTCTACTCTAGGAGTATGAGATTGCAATCATTCACTCACTGCTTCCAACAGCTTCCAAGCATTTAGACTGAGCATCTGCAGACATTTAACAGAACCTACGCAACAGAGTCTGGGTATGTTTTTGAGTATGATAGACAGTAGATCCTACTCGTAGGATTTCATTTAATTGGACATTGAAGAGGTTTACCAACTTAATAGCCAATGTTCTAGTTTTTGTTGGTGTTCATTCTAATGAAAACACAATCTCATCTAAATAAGCTAAGCCTTGATAAAGTTGCACCCCTAATTTCTAGAATCTTCTGCTTTTCTTCTTTCCTTATCTCTGTATTTGATTGCCTACTTTGGTGGTTTTGCATTTTGAAAACTGTAGTTGTTAAGCATGCTATATTAACATACTTACCTGCCTCAGATTTAGACATTTATCTAGTTTTTAGAATCACTAAAAAGAAAGGCACACAACTTTTCACCAACAAAGGAAACAATATATTCTTCTGATTATCTGATGAAGCACATCTAATTGTTTAATATGATCACTATAGAAAGAAATTTTATACATCTATCTTAGAGAATAATGTATAAACATTAAATAATATATATTATCCACCTATGTGAAACAATATCAAGATGTTTCAATGTTACCTAATTTTTCTTTAAATGAGAAGAAATTTTGTTTTGATTTACTTATTCATCTCTACTTGGTCCCTATTTATTTTCTCAAACATTATATAAATACTCTAAAAAATCTACAATTGGCTAGAGTTGAGGAGGGTTGAATAGGAAGAATTTGTTTTATAAAGCTAATATTTTTTATCAGAGGCTTGATCTCTGTATCATATTTCTTCCACTGAGTTGCTGACATCGTGCTTATCAGTAAAGATTTGCCCTTGCTTAGGGTACTGTTTGAGCTGTCAGATGCATCATGTGAAGGATACAACTTGATGTGAGTGAGAAAATAGGGCAAATTCCCTTGAATGACTTCTGTAGCCCATTTGCTTTATGCTTCTGCACATTGCATGCACCATGTGTGGACTTAACCTCTATCATCTCCCCAGTATTTTAGATGCTGATCATGAACAGCAAGATATAAAGCTTTTCATCATCCTGACCCACAAAGAGTTTCTAAAATGCACACTACACTTTAGTAATATGAATAAATAATAAAACAGCAAATACTACCTATCATTTAGTTATGGCAACAAAGCTCTGGGCAAAAGTACTTGGTGACATAGTGAATAATCCTGACCTTCTTTCCAATCAATTGTACAGAGTGCATCCATCTCTTCTTTCTGCACAATGCCAGCCCAGAGAATATTTAACCACCTTCCAGTTTTCAACCATTTGTTTTAAGCACTAGAATAATAGTGATATCAATCTCCCTAGAAGAATAGAACATTTTAAAGGTACAGAGAAAAAATTTAGACACAGACTGTAATTTGACAATACCTACAGCAACTGGACTAGTTCTTGGCTCAACCAAAACTGATTCCAAATCTTCAGCAACCTCAGCCCTCAGCTACAAGTAGTTTACCAGAAACTAATAGACTTTAAATGTCATGACATTTAATTTTTAAGTGGACAGTGACTTATTCCCTCCCTAGAATTTTAAAGAGCAAAAGTAAAACAAACCAAATCAAAATAAAACAAATCACTCCTCTTGTAAATATAAGCATCATTTTATCTCTTTCTGCAAATAACCTCACTCTTCTCATCCACAAAAATCAAAAGCTCAAAGCATAGAACAAAGAGGCAGTCATTACACTCACCACATGCAGTCTCTGTTAGGGATTGTGACCGGGGAAGCATATTTTACATAGTCAAATGAACATCTTAGTCATTTGCAAAGACGTGATTATTCCTTTCCTGGGAGCAGGACCTTCGGAAAGAACTGCATGAGAGGAACTCTTACATTTCTGACTCTCTGCCAGGATAAAGCCTGCTGGGCCAGTTTATGGGGACTGAGCTTGAATAGGGTATTCTGCTGTAAACAAGAGTGCCCATTTCTGACTCAGTAACTTCCCATTTGGCAGGTACAGTGTGTGTTGATTTACAGAGTTGATACTGCAGAAGCATAGATAAGAAAACGAACAAGGTATTGATGGATAGGATATGTCTAATGAGTTTACCAATAGAGTATTAACATTATAAAGCGACAAACTACACACTTAGGTAGAATACACACTGCTTGGGCCTGAATAGTGTCTTGATTTGTGATACCCAAGAATCAAAGGGAATTTAAACCCAAAGTGGAAATGGCCTGTGCATTACTTTTGACTGCACTCTCAAGGTAAAATAAATGTATCCTGATTGAGAGATGGCCTAGTGGCTAACTGTGTATGTATACTACTCTTACAGCTGACCTTAGTTTGAATCTCAGTTTCCACACTGGGCAGCTCATAACTACCTGTAACACGTTGCTTTTACAGACACCTGTGCCTGCACACACAGATACACAGACAAAAGCACACACACACACACACACACACACACACACACACACACACACGTAGGTATGCACACATGCAGGCACGGACATCACACACAAAACATCATCTCACATAGTTAAAAATAAAAATAAATTTAAAAAATTTATCCTGCTTGTCAGCATATCACATTCAGAATAAACAACCCAGGCTCTTCAACTTCCCACTTGTAAAACATTTGTTTTGTGTATGCTCCGTGAAAGTCCCACATAGTCTCAATTCATCCTCTTCTGCACTGTTTTCCCTAAACAAAAGAAGCTTAGTAGATGTTCTTATTTCCCATAATTTCTGTACCTCAGGGGGAAAAAAAAAAGGAAAAATGAAGCCTTAGAGAACTCTCACCAGAATATTAGCTTTCTTAATGGAAGGGTCCCCAGGTTTTCACACTGTAAAACGTAGACATCCGCATGCTCCTTTACAGGCTGTGCAGAATTCAATCATTCAAACATTTGCTTGGATAAACTTTGATTCAGCCAGGCCACTTCCTATTCAATGTCTTCTAAACTTCCTTTTATGTGGAAGAGTTGGGGGAAGACAATGATTGAAAGAAAGGATTCCTTATCTTTACCTTGAGTAAAGAGGTTCAAATATTTACTCCAGATTAAATATGTACTTTTTGGTGCCCTGCTACTTAATGCTGTAACATGTCTTTCCAAGCATACAGGCACACATGCACACAAACACACATACGTATATGGTTGTCATTTACCTGTATGAATGGAGAAGTACATTGGTGGGGAAT
Organism: Peromyscus attwateri; assembly: GCA_902168425.1. NCBI lineage: Eukaryota > Metazoa > Chordata > Mammalia > Rodentia > Cricetidae > Peromyscus > Peromyscus attwateri. The sequence goes on from CABHPP010117007.1 coordinate 3,231, forward strand.
CTTTCAAATAGAAGACAATTCAAATCTGTGCACGTCTGGAAAGCACAAGAGTTTTTGGTGCCAGTTTGCCTTCCAAATTAGGTTAACAATGTTCAGATGAATTTGCATGCTCTAAGTAAATGCTAGCCAGGCAGTGAGATAAGAGTGGCAGGTCTAGGGAGGAAGCAGAAGAAATAACGTGCTAGGGTTAGAGCAGCACACAAAAGCAAATCAGCCTTTGGAAATGTGCTCTTGCTGCCCACAGAATAAATAAATCACAGAATCAAGGGTTTATGGCTGGTTTTCTGTAATAATGATATATTCATGTTTTGATTCTATTTTAGTATTCTTTTTTCTGTAGTTCATTGATAATTTTTTTAATTTTATTAAGAATTTTCTTTTATTATTTTACACACCAACCACAGATCCCCTTCTCTTCCCTCCTTCCACCTTCCAGCTTTCCCCCCTAACCCATCCCCCATTTCCTCCTACTACAAGGTAAGTCCTCCTGTGGGGAGTCAGTAGAGCTTGGTACATTCAGTTGAGGCAGGTCCAAGCTCCTCCCCCTGCATGAGGCTTTGCAAAGGTGTCTTACACCTTTGCAAGGTGGTAGGTTCCCAAAAGCCAGCTCCTGCACCAGGGATGGATCCTGAATCTACTGCCAGGGGGCCCCTTAAGCAGATCAAGCTACACAACTGTCTCGATTATGCAGAGGGCCTAGTCCAGTCCCATGGAGATTCCACAGCTGTCCCAGGAATCCACACGAATGACCCCAGCATAGACTACTAGCAATAGTGGAGAGGGTGCCTGAACTGGCTTACCCCATTAATCAGATTGGTGAATACCCTAACTGTCATCATAGAGCCCTCATCCAGTAACTGATGGAGGCAGATGCAGAGATCCAAAGTAAAACACCAGGCTGAGCTCCAGGAGTCCAGTCGAAGAGAAAGAAGATGCATTCTATGAGCAAGGGGCATCATGATCACGATGAGGAAACCTACAGAGACAACTGAACCCAGCTAGTGGGAACTAATTTAGTATTCTTAAGAGATATTTTACTTTAGGGCTGGAGAGATGATTTAATCAGCAAAGTGCCTACTGTGCACACATGAGGACCTGAGTTTGGACCTACAGTGCCTAGTAAAAATCAGTGTGGCAGTCCTCTCCTGAGGAGTGGAAGAAAGGAGGATCCTTGAATCTCACTGGTCAGTCATTCAGCAAACCAATAAGATCTAGGTTCAGTGGGAAACCTCGTCTCAAACAATTAAGTGGGACGTGATAGAGGAGGCAAGGCACTGGATTTTTAACTCTGGCCTACACAAGCTGCACACACACATATGCATACACACACACACACACATACACATACACACACACAAGTGAGAGACAGACAGAAATAATTTCTCAAGCTTTTGAAAAAGACTGGATAGTAAACAGCTAGAATGTAGTCACGTGCTCCATGATTACTGAAACACAACAGGAATGATCAGACCAGACTCTGTGCCTGTTGCATGTGCATCCTTGTACATAGACGGGACCACTTCTAGTTCATTCCCCAGCTTGACTCAGCAGTGACCCTGGGGATAAAACAAACCAAACTGGCATTGTCATCTTCTGACCAGGCAGTTGATCCTAGGAAAATGAGGCATGACTGTCAGCGCATGGGGCTGCATGCTGGCTGCACCATCTATGCGAGATCAGTTAAGACCTCTTTGAAGGAGGAATCAGAATATTGTATCCCCAAACTCCCAGAACCGATGGGTCGTGGTGACAGGAAACACTGCCTGAAGCCACTCAGTTGGGAACAGTGGTTACAGGCGATAATCAAAGACTGGGTGAGAAGGAAACACAAAGGAACTAAATAAGGCACACACAACTCTTTGCTGAACTGACTATTAGTAGGTTACATTCCTACAGAAAATGCCATTTTATTTTTACTTTCTTTGAATCTGTTAAAAACATACTTGCTGTTGGGAGGGAACTGGAGAAGAGGAGGGAGGAGGAACTTAGGACAGTATGTAAAGTAAATGAAAAGATTTAATAAAACAAAAAAACTCCACATATTTGTTTTTTAAGTCTGTGTGTGATTGAAAGATTTGATTACACCTTGTGACCAAAATGAAGGATGGAAGTAAGTTATACCCACCACCTTGGAATCCCTTAATTATGTGTTTAAGTAGAAAGTGTAAGGTGAGACTAGATCAGCTTTGTTTTAAGGATTTAATACAAAACACTGAGTGCGACTCAGGACATATTGTATTTCCTCATCATGAAACTTTAGGTTTATCATGTGACAGCTGTGATTTAACACGCCATATGCTAACAACTGATAGAATATATATATATGTGTGTATAGAATAGAGGTATGTATGCGGAAGGACTGGGACCCAGAAAGGAAATCAGGAGTCCAACACCAAGGCCCTCTCCATACATACAAAACAAAGCATCAGAAGAAATTTAAGAGATTTTCTAAGTTACATTAAGACTGTAATTAGGGTCTGGAGAGATGGTTGAGCCTTTAAAGGGTAGGCTCACAACCAAAAGGTCAAGAATGTAGCAAGCCAACTGGGAGAAATTAGCTCCGTTAGTCAGCCTGGTGCAAGTATATTCAAATAAGAGGGCACTTTTTACCTTGAACAATAATTGTTGTTGAATAATCCCCCTCATATAAATACTTAATTGTCACAGGGTGCTGGAGAGGAGAAGGTGACTTAGTCAGCAAAGCATGAAGGCCTAAGTCTGTTTCCCCATTATTCATATATAAGCCAACTTTAATACAAGTTCTGGGCAGAGCAAAACAGAAGATCCCTGGGACTTGATGACCAGATAATCTAGACATACTGATGAGCTACAAGTTCAGCCAGAGACCCTGACTCAAAAATTAAGGTGGAATAGAATTGAGGAAGACCTTCAATATCAGTCTCTGTCCTCCACATACATACACACAGATGTGCAAGTACACCTACATGTCTGCAACACACACCACACAAACAGGTCTGTGTTTGTATAACTACATTTACAAATGAATTAGGAGGCTTGTTATTTGGCTTTAGAATGAGGAAGGAAAGTAGCTCTGAATTGCATTCAGTGGCTCCATAAAACAAACAAACAAACAAACAAAAAACTCACTAAAATCAAACCTTCTAAATAGTTGCAATTTTCCTCTTTGGAACAGGAGGCAGAGAATGGTGAACCACTTTCTGAAACACAATCCATCTCCTCCTGTGAGACAAAGTTCCCTTAATGGGACAAAGAAATGGTGGACTGGCTTCAGTGTGACAGCTTCCTCACTATTAAAGCCAGCAAGCATGTTTCTTAAGTATTAAAAAAAGCTCAAAGAATTGAGCCATCTTGCAAAATAACTATTTTCTAGTGTCATAAAAGAAAAAAGCACATTTTTACACATTTTTGTTTATTCATCAAATTCTCAATAAATCCAAAAGACCATAAAATATTTTCACTTTAAAGGCAGAGATAATATCTGTAAAATTAGTCAACCTCATGTTTATGAAATCATAGAAGGAGGGATAGCATCATGTCAGTCTTTGTTTTACTGTTTTTTTGAATGAGGTTTATGATTAATATTTCAAGTTTCATGTCTGTAATCATCTTGTGCATTCTTCATTTCTGTAATAATCTTTAAACATGCAAGAAGAGGAGAAAAAGATCACAGATTCAGAAAGTTGCAGAATGTGAAATCTAGCATTGATCTTTCTGTGTAATGAAGACAAAGATGCAGTGCTGTGTGTTCCTGAGAGTATGTGTCTATGCACACCCATGTTTGCATGTGCATGAGAGAGGAAGGGGGAGGAAGAGACAGAAATACAAAGCCACAGACATAAAGAACATGGAACCCACCAAGTTTGCAGGACGATGTGGTTGAACTCATGTCTCTTGACTGCTGCTGCGATGTGTGCAATAAAGACTCCTGCTGTAAGATGGTGATTAAAGTCAGAGCTGCTTGGTCTGGTGTGCAGCTGCCCAACCTTCCTCTACAAAATCATCTCTGTGAAGCCACCCCTCATGATTTTGCCCTGTCTATAAAACATGGGAAGGGACAAAGGCCAGTGAATAGAAGTCAGTCAGAGACAAAGTGTTAGTGTCCTTAAAGAAAACTGTGAGGTAGGAGTGTTAGCAAGTGTTTTTGTGGATGGGCTCATGCAGAGACCAGAGAATGACATTAGAATGTCTTCTATCACTTCTCCACATTATTATTATTATTATTGTTGTTGTTGTTGTTGTTGTACAGGGTTTTTCCCTGAACCTACAGCTCACTCTACCTTTGTCCCCCAGACCTATGCTTGCCTGCCTGGATATATATCCTGGATATGTACACATATCTATATGTGTATACATATATATCCAGTATATACACAATTTTTTCAGGTGCATGCTTGCGATCAGAACTCAAGTCTTCATACTTGCATAGCAACCATTTTACCCATTGAGCCACCTCCACAGTCCTTCATGCTTCTTCACTGCTAAACCATCAAGGCTCGCAGAAGAAACTACTTTATAAATAAATTACACTGAACTGTAATGTTTCAGAACTAAATCTACTTATCTCCCTCATTTAGTTAGTGTCACAGCCTGGAAATCACATTAGTGTTAATAACAAATTATTATAAATGCTACCAAATGGAACAAAAAGAGAATTCATCAAGGCAATTTTCTAGCAGATATTTTTGTTATTTCATTCTCCTTAAATCAACAAATAATGTGTAGGAGAGGAGTTGAAGAATGTAGAAGAAGCAACCTGAATGTTTTCTTTGCACACTTGCACACTGGCTATTTCCCCCACAGCAACATTACATGCCCACAGCATTTACAATCTTCATTCTTATTTCATATATGTTTAGAAAGCTCTTGGGTTACCTTGATCTTCAGACAGATGAGTTGCTGACTTGTCTAAATAGATGCATAGGGAAAGAGAAAAAAAGAAATGTTGTACTACTGGGGTGGAAGACATGGTGCGTACAAAGGAGAGAATATGTTAGACCACAGAGGACAGAAGTCCAGAAACTAAATGATACTGTGTTGTTCTTTTCTAAGGGTAGACTCCAGCACAGGATGTGAATTGTTTACCAGACTACTCCCCCAGTTTCCCTTCCTTCCTTTCCCTTCCCTTCCCCTGCTCTGGTTCCTCCTTTTCCCTTGTCCTCCTCTCCCCTCCCCTTACCTTCCTTCTCTCTCCCCTTTCTTTCTCTTTTTTTGTGGGGTGAATGAGTGGACAGGTGGGTTTGAAGCTCTATACCAGGGCTTTTTATCTGCTAACCCAGTACTCTATCACTGAACCATATCCCAAGATGGCTTTTATCCCTCCCTCCTTCCCTTCTTCCCTTCTTCCCTCCCTCCAATCTTTTCTTCCCCTGCCTACTTCTCTCTCTCTCTCTTTTCTGCCTGAAATATGAACTATAAAATGGACACATAACTGAACACACTTAGCGTCTGACTACCAAACTTCACTGAAAACAAAGAAGCAGTGTGTGGTCTCTTTCCACTCTCTCTGCCACCTGCTCTCCCTCCAGCTTTATTGAGGATTTAACTTCTAAAAAAAAAAGCTAGCTGATACGACTTAAGTTTTAGGTCATTGCAAGTGTTTTTTCTTATAAAAATTAATGATGCAATACTGTTGAAACACCTAGAGAGTTAGGACTCTGACATTTGAAAACTTAAAGTCGACGCAGTGGAGGTGATTTAGCATTTTCATGAAGAGGGCTTTTCCCACGCTGTTTCTAGGACTGAGTGACAATAAATAGCTTCCCAGAGTACAGATGAGGATGAACATAGTCACTTTCATGATTTTCTCTTCCTCTATTGACTCGATTATTTAAATGAGTATTTAATCTGATACCCTGCTCGATTTGGAACAGAACACTGGGCAGAAAGCCTTTGTCCTTGACCTTAGGGCTAAAATCAACAAGACTTTAACGTAAAGTAACACAGAACAAGCTTGAAAAGCAGACATGGGTAAGGGAGAAAATGTGAGCTATTAGTCAAAAGAGGGTTAAACTGACAGAGTGAATAAAAACAAGACAAATGTATAGAAGAAACATCGACAAAAAGAGAAAGTCGAATTTTGAGAAAAATACCACTCTTTAACATGGGGGCTCACCTTGAAGATGGTAATATATTGAGACATTAGAATAAAAGGGATGTGTGATCACATCCACACTAATATTAGTGTGCATGAGGAACTGGATAGAAGAAAACTGAGAATCACCCAGCCTGAGTTAGTGGTCAATTAGACTCCAGGGTTGGACATTTTGACTAATTCCTGGCTCTTCCAGGTAACAGCTATGAAACATAGGGAGAAGCTGTGTGCTTGTCATTTCTCTTACTATAATGATACACTATAGACTTGTGATATGGATTAAAAGAGTTACTGTATACAAAAGTGCTTAAAACAGCACACAGTATGAGGTATGTGCTATGAAAGGGTTAACTGCAGACAAGCTTCACAATGGTGCCTGGGACCAGTTAGAAGGACACAGGTTAAGATAAGCTAGGATAGAAATAATGAAATGATTTTGAGAAATACTTCCGGAGAACCTACAAGCCTTGTGTAACTCTTTGGATGCAAAGAATTAGAGAGAAACAGGAAGCTCAGATAAGCCCAAAGTTTCTGAACTTTTGCCCTGAGGTGTGGTGCGGTTATATACTTTGCTGTGGGGAACAGAAGAAAAAAGTCCATTAAAGGGGAGAGTTTTGGAGACTGGCTTGGAGATGTCTTAGCATTTCCCAGTAGAAATATCCAATAGGTGATTGAATATCATGTTTGGAGTCAGAAGAAAGGAAATCTTGGCAAAGCATATAGAATTAAAGCCTTGTAGCACTTTAATGAGGAGTGAGAGCTTGGGAACACAGGAGGTCATCCCAGGGAGTCAACTGAGTGAGAAGGCCAAAGAAAGCACAGCGAAGAACAAGGAGCATGAGGGTAGGAGCAGAAAACCCACACCAGAAACCAAGGATGAAAACTGAGAAGAGGAGTGAGTCCAGCCTTTGACAAGGCTGTACTTGGTGGATCTGCCCATTGTCAACAACCATCAAATCAGACAAAATAGATGAAATTACTCTTCAGATGGTAGATCTGGGAGCCCTTGGAGAAGAGCAATAGCGGACAGCACACTTGCATTGGCTTTCTTCCTGGAGGTGTTTTCTGAACTTCAGGGCTCAAAGAGGGAGTCTAGTCAGAAAATAACGGTCTTAGTGTGGTGCAAAGTAGTGGACTTCCTGAATATCAATACAGCTGTTACTTTGTGAAGCAGTGAAATAGAATAAGTGAGGGTTTGGGGAGATGGTTCAGCAGGTAAATTGCTAAACTTGAGGCCTGTGGTTTAGAATCCCAGACTCTAAGTAAATGGTGGGCAGGTGTGACAACCCACCTGTAATCTCCAAGCTCTGAAGGCAGAAACAGGGGATCTGCTAGACCAGCCAAATCAGAGTTCAGTGGTGTCAGAAAAATACTGTCTCAATATAGATGGTGGAGAGTGAGTGACGAAGACACCTTTGGCCTCCATACAAATGCAGGCACTTGTGCACATGCACCTACACCCACACATACATGTATGTATATACATATGCATACACACCATGCACACTTGCAAAAGAAAAAAAAAATATGCATGGCAGCAGCTCCAAAAGTCTGTAATGTAGTTGGCTGAACAGTAAGTTCTCATGTAAGATGATACTCAAAGAATCTGAGAGATGTGCAAATGTTGTGATAAAAGTTACTGGGAAACTATGAACTATAACTATTACATCTAGGACATATCTATGAACTTCCAAGTCTCTACCAACTAGAGTTAAAAAAAAAAAAAAGCAATAACCTTCTTTTATTGTTTGGTCTTCTTGTGGGATTCCTAACAGTGGGAGCAGGGGCTGTATCTCTGTTACCTGCTTTTGAGACCATTTCTTCCTACCGGGTTGCCTCCTCCATCCATAAAATGAGAGGAGGTGCCTAGTCTCACTGCAACTGATATGCCATGGCTGGCTGATATACATGGGAGGTAAGCTCTTTTCTGAAGAGAAAGGAGGAGAACTGATGGGGGTGAGAGGTTGAGGGAAGGACTGGAAGGAGAGGAGGAAGGGAGGGAAAACTGTGATCAGGATGGGAAAAAGTTAATGAATTAAAAAAATGTAGAATAGTTTAAGCTGGCAGTAGCTCAGTCAGGAAGACTATTTTCGAGAAGAACGTATCTAGACTTTCCTTCAGGAAGCTCAGCCACAAACCTTAAATTTAACAAACTGACTGGCATGAAAAATCAATCCTTCACCAGAACACAATTCAATAAGGATGGACAAAAGCTCCAGACAGTCAATAGTTCAGATTCTTTACATTCAGGAACTATTATTGGATAAAGCTTTGTTGTAAATTTGTTGAAAAATATAAAACAGTAATTCTAGAAGTCCAGTTAAGCCCAGATAAAAATTAGGAGGAAACAATCAAAATCAGTGTGTCTGCCAAGAAACAAGTAGAAACGACCTTAATAAACTGAAATATAATTGGACTCTGAAATCAAGCAATAGAGTTAGAAAAGAACATATTTAAAAGAAATAATACAGGAATGTTCAAGACCTAAAACTGAATATGAAATTGGTGAATGAAGTAACTTGAGTTTTGGTATTAAAATAAAAATGACAAAAATGTGAAATTAAAAATTACAAAACAAAACTTCTAGTACCACTCTACTAGGTGGATTACAGGGCTGGCCAGACAGCACAGGCTAAAAGAGTGGTGATCTTGATTCTTCAGAAATGTTCCATACAGAGTGAAGTCACACTGAAATTGCTTCTCCTCTTTCTCGCCAATTGGACTCCTGGAGCTCCACCTGGGGCCTGGCCATGGATCTCTGCATCCGGTTCCCTCAGTCATTGGATGAGGTTTCTAGCACGACAATTAGGGTGTTTGGCCATCCTATCACCAGAGTAGGTCAGTTCAGACTTTCTCTCGACCATTGCCAGTAGTCTATTGTGGAGGTATCTTTGTGGATTTCTGTGGGCCTCTCTAGCACTTTGCTTCTTCCTATTCTCATGTGGTCTTCATTTATCATGGTCTCTTATTCCTTGTTCTCCCTCTCTGTTCTTGATCCAGCTGGGATCTCCCGCTCCCCTAAGCTCTCTTTCCCTCGACGTTTGCCCTTCATTAACTCCCCCTCACGTCCAGGTTGTTCATGAGCGAGAATTGTTGAGACCAAGATTGGAAAAAGCACAGGGACAAATAGCCAAACGAATGGAAACACATGAACTATGAACCAATGGCTGAGGAGCCCCCAACTGGATCAGGTCCTCTGGATAAGTGAGACAGTTGATTAGCTTGATCTGTTTGGGAGGCATCCAGGCACTGGGACCGGGACCTGTCCTCAGTGCATGAGCTGGCTGTTTGGAACCTGGGGCTTATACAGGGACACTTGGCTCAGCCTAGGAGGAGGGGACTGGACCTGCCTGGACTGAATCTACCAGGAAGAACTCAATCCCCAGGGGAGTCTTTGCCCTGGAGGAGATGGGAATGGGGGGTGGGCTTGGGGAAGGCGGGAGGGGAGAAACAAGGGAATCCATGGCTGGTATGTAAAATTAAATTAAATTATAAAATTAAAAAAAAAGAAAAGAAAAAGAAATTGCTTCTCAAGCAAAAACCTTTTAAAACATTTGTAGGAGCTAATAATACATTCATACAGGAGAACAATATCAAGAAAGATTACTGGCTTCTTAACCAAATAGGAAAGCCAGAAGACAGTATCTTTTAAAGGTTGAAAGAATAAAAATAAACACGAAAATATCTGTCAATCTGGAATCTATATCTAACTCAAACAGTTTTTAAAAAATGAAGCCAAAGATTTTCTAAATCATGAAAGTTGGAAGATTCCATTACTATTAAAACTGCATTAAGAACACATGCCATTTAAGTTCATTAGCATGCCGGGCGGTGGTGGCACACGCCTTTAACCCCAGCACTTGGGAGGCAGAGGCAGGCGGATCTCTGTGAGTTCGAGGCCAGCCTGGTCTCCAAAGTGAGTTCCAGGAAAGGTGCAAAGCTACACAGAGAAACCCTGTCTTGAAAAGCAAAAAAAAAAAAAAAAAAAAAAAAAACGTTCATTAACATAAAGGGAAATGATAGGCTGTGAAAAAATTTCCTACACAAAAGCTTGAAGACTATCCAATGAAGCCTCAAGTGTTGAGATACAATATCCAGGTTCTCTGCCCTGTCTCTTTGACCCTGACATGGGGGGAGGGTTAGAAGTTATATTAGCACGTCCTCCCTGTGAGGATATGCTTTCCTCAGAAAATGACGTTGTTGCCTAGTTAACTCACAATATTTTGTAATTGGTGTAGTTTATGCCTTAGAAATTGAGTGTGCAATGTCACCCACAGCCTGTAGATGTAATCCCAACACATAGTCCCAGTTGAAAATGCACTTTGGGGAGGTCTTGATACCTTTGGAAATGCAGTTTTGTTGGAAAAGAGTTGGGTTGATACAGTGCAGTTGAGGGTAATAGCTTGGCCCCACTTTGACCCCAAGATCTCTCCCCTACCTAAATTAGTATGCAGTATAACCAGCCACTTTATTCTCCTTCTGTTTTAGTTGCGAGTCACTCCTGACACCATCTTGCCTCCTTGGCCCCATGACGGACTCTATTCTCTGAAACTGTGAGCAGTAATATGTTCTTTCTCCCTTCATTCCTTCTTAGAGGCATTTTCTCACAGAAGTGAAAAAATATTATGCTACACTACGTATAGACTTTTACTTTACATTCTCAGCCATATTTAACTAGTTTGTCAGATATTATAGCACCCCATATTTTATTCTTGCTTATCTCAGTTCATAATTATGGGGTTATAAATGTATAGCCTTGTATAGCTTTGTCTAATTTCACCAATAAAATGTATTCCCTGAAAGCAGTCATTGTCTTTTGGGGTTCACCGTAGCATTGACAAGATTTACAGAGATGATGATTAATATGTGTTTGGTGAGTGGATTTATGAACGAAAATTGTAAGCTGATAGGAAGGGCAGTGTTGAGTTGAAGGGGTGAATGATAATAAAGCTATTGGATAAAATGTCTAAAGCATTTACAGTGATGGAGATCTTTGTGGTAGTGTAGAATCTATTAGAGCATTACAAAGAGATAAGTATACTGGGAGACTCCAGTTGTGTGCCATCCATATGTATATTGAAGTTCAATAGGAATATAAAGTGTCACAGATGGAAAGTAAGGCTGAGACTGATGTGTGAAGTAACAAGTAGACAGGAAGATGAGGTAGAGACCACTGTATGGATGAATATCTATTCTAAAGAAGCACGGTATTATGAAAAATGGTTGGAAGTGGTCATGAGTCTTAGAATAATGGTGGACTTGCTTCTAGAACCTGAACTAGTGGAGAATTTGTGAAGTTATCAGCCCCAGTCTGGAAGGCTAGATAGATACAAGACAGTATCTTTTCTCTAGGGCAAATAGTGCCCAGAAGGCAGGCCCTGACATGGGGATTCTGGGAGCTGCACTGAGAAATATCAAACTTCCCTGTGGGCTACAAGGAAGAAAACTAATTGCTTTACTTTGATACTGGAAAAGAATGCCAGCTTTTCCTACATTATGCTCCCATCTCAGAGGCAGGCAACACATTTGTCGTATTTTCATTTCTGTTGCTTTGCTAAAAATCAATTTAGGAGAGGAAAGGTTTACTTTGGTCCACAATTCCATGTTACAGTCCATACTGTGGAGAAGTCAAGGCAGGAACCTGAAGCAGCCAGCCATACCCAAAGTCAAGAGCAGAGTGGGGGAAGAAGATATTCATATTTTCTTCTAAGCTCAATTTCTCTACAGACAATTGAGGACCCAAACTCCAGAAACAACGCTGCCTATAGGGAGCTAAGTCTTCCCACATTAGGAAACATAAGCAAGATAATCCCTCATAGACATGTACGAAGGTCAACCTGATCTGGTCAATCCCTCACTGTTACTCTTTTCTCAAGTGATTCTAGATTGTGTCAAGGTAACAGTTAAAACTAGCCATCATAATTTCTAAAGTGAAGTCCGCAGACAAAAAGCCAAGCTCATCCCTAGTCCCGGTGAAAAGCCGTGCGCTTCCTCATAGAAGTCAAGTTACTGGTCTCGCTAGTGGCAAAACCTTTCTATTTAATCTCATGGAACCTGAGCTAAGGACAAAGGAAAGAATTGGGTCTCCCTTTCTGATAAAGGACATGATAAGCTTTGAGTTCTGTGGAATGCTCAAGAGGGAACAGCCAGAATGGAACACCAAGTCTGAAGCCATTGTGAGGCATGTGCTTCTCAGTGACAGATATCAAACCATGCCCTGCTATCTTATGTAAAGCCACTATCTGGATAGTGGTTTTGGTTCACATATACTAAAAGTTAGAATTTGATTACAAAACTTAAGTTAAGTCTTTTGGTGCTTATTGTTTACTCCATAAATGATGCCAAGTAAGGAGTGCAGGTGAATACCCATCCATGACATTTGTGTTGCCATTTTTCTCTGTATAAGAACTATATTCACATCATGGACAGATACTTTATATTGAAGGACACTAAATATCCAGGAATGATTTGTAATATATCCCAGTTTGCATAGGAAGATTGGACACACATCATCAATAAATAACATCTGAATATGTATTGTATTCTTTATCCTCAGGAAAAAAGAATTTATAGACTAAGATTGCATAGAAATAATGACAGAGATTTCTACAGTCATGTTAGATGTTGAAGCACCCACCTCTAAATATAAAAGCAACAGGTGTCTTCAGAGAGGATGCTATGTGGTCATTTGCAGCAGGAAAAGAGATTATCAATTAAAAAAATTGAAGGAAACTTAGCAAAAACATAGCTTGATTGTGCTTTCATTCATCTATTAACAAAACCACTGGACACTTTTGTGCAAGGAAAGTAAGTCAGTCAGTCATCCCTGTGGATGTGTGGTGTTGGCTCCAATGGGACAGAATAAATGGAATACAAAATCAACAAGCAAATTTAATTTCTGCTAACCTTTAGTCAGTGCTGTCCACTGATTCCCATGGAGGACATGAAAGGAAGAATGGCAATTTGGGAGCCTAGAGAAGACTCAGTAGTTAGTAGCTCTGGCTGCTCTTCCAGGGGACCCAGGGTTTGTTTTTCTACACCCACATTGTAGCTCACAATCACTTATAACTCTAGGACCAGGGATCCAATGCCCTCTCTTTGGGCCTCTACAAGCACCCCCCTCAATAATACAGACATATATGTTGGCAAGAATCCCATACACACAAAAATAAATAAATTAAAAAGAAGAATGGATATGCCTGACATATTTGAGGAATTTTTAGTTGGCCAGGGTTATAGGATGAGTGAGAAAGAAAGAGAAGAGATGAGAGGAGATGTATCTATGGATATTTTAGTTTTTATTCAGTCATATAGAAAGATCTACACAGTTTTGTGGAGTCGTAGTGGGATATAATAACTTTTTTCAAAACTTTTTGGGGCTGGTATTTAGAAAAGATTCTAGGAAGATTAAGAAGAGGATCCTCATGTGGAAATGGGAAAAGTGGGGTAGATGACCATGGTGATTAGTATGGAAGTGGATAGATGTAATCAGAGTTATTGGAACATTTTGTAGTTAGAGTACATAGGATTTGCTTCATAATATAAGAAATAGAAGAAGAGGTTTCAAAGAGAAACTTAAGTTATTTGGTGAGTGAATACAGGATGGAGAATTACTACCAATTAATATAGGAGAGATTTTTGATAGAAGATCTGAAGTTTGCTGTCTAGACATGCTTAGTTTAAGATGACCATACTGTGTCCCAGGGGAAATCTCAGATATCCACCTGGAAATATCATTCTAGATATTCAGGGAGAAACCTTACTTACCCAGGCACAAATTGTATCTTCTCTCTGCATTCCTGGAGTGAATATAGAAAAGGAATAGAGGGATACCAAAAATTGATCCTTGTTGATGGGTAGATACCATTTAGATACCATGTTGGGTAGATACCATGGGAGTTGAGAAGTAACAAGAAATGGTCATTGGAAAATACCCAAAATATAGAAAAAAATGATGTAAACATAATACCCTAGAAGGCAATATGTAGAAAGTAGTGAACAATATCTGCTGAAGGAGTTGGCATGATTGGTTTTTAATGTTAATTTTTTACAACTGAGAATCACCTGAACAGGGACCCCTCAGTTGAGCAATTGTCTACATCAGTTTTCTAAACCTATCTTCGTGGAACTTCCTTGATTGAATTAATTGATATGGAGGAAAAACTTTCCCCAAATATGGACAGTGTCTTCTTGTAGCAGCACTCATAAGAAAGGACACAGAGGAATGAAGATTATTTGGCTTTTGCTCACATGGCCTTCCCTTTCACAACTGAGTTAATTTCTGCTGTTGGTGCTATTGTTGATTCCTATGCTGATATTATAACCAGTTTTTCTGGTCTCCCACCATGGACTGCAGACCAATGGCTCTCCAGAAATGCTCAAGGCATTTGGTATCAGATTGAGACTTCTACAGCACCCAGCCTTGTGGGCTAAGCAACTACATGGTATCCTCTGCCTTTCCATGTGACAGCTACTGTTGGACTGTGACTGCTGATACATACATATTTAAGGACTGAGTAATTACTGGGTTCTTAGCCTCTCTGGTATGAGTGACAGGTATTGCTGGACAATTCCTACCATGTTATATAAACTGATTGGATCAACTCTTTGTATATGTAAATATGCACATTTATATGCATGTGTATGTTTGTTTTATAGGTTCTATTCTTCTAGAGAGGCCTGACTAACTAGCACAAATTGGAAGGGAGGAATTTGAGGTTGAGAATGTTGTAATGTCAGTCTTCTAACATGGCAGCCTCATCAAGCCCGAGCAAGGTCTGTTCACATTCATTTGAGACTGATTATATGGCTAAAAGCAGGGTTTTTGCCCCAAAGCGTCTTCAAAAGCCTTGCCTAACATGCTCCTTCTGTTTATTCTCAAAGGTTTCCTGACTCTCTTTACTTTAATTTGATGTGTAGTTGTCATAAAACAGAGAGGAAAGGAAGACACTGGCAGAATTATAGATCCCCAACTCTGTCATTATATCAGAACATCAAAGTAAAATAAGAAAATCACCTACATATCAACTACAGATGAGATACAAATGACACCTTGTTTCTTTAGTCACAATCATTATTGCCAGATACACACTGCTTTTATTTCAGTGAGTGTGAATTATTCAGCTGAAATTTTAATTCATGCAGACACAGTGTCACAAAGCATACATTCTCCAGGTGGGAAAACAGACTCAGCACTGGCAGTGTTCAGAGCTTGTGTGATAACAGGAATTTCTCTCTGGTCTAGTATTCTCTCACTCAAGGAAGACGCATCCTTGTTGGCTGCTAAACTTTGGAGTTAGGTGCCATTACAAATGAAGATTGATTGGAGGAGTTCATGGAAATCTCAATTGTCTGTGCTGGGGTGAATGGAGGGCTGCAGCCATCTGAAGAATAGATTTCACACTCAGTGATTTTTTGACCTCTGAAGAAGTAAAATGTGACTTCCTATCCAATGTAAATATTGGTCAGTTCCTATCCCATTAAGTGTTCTTATTCTTTTCTCTGAAGACAAAAATCCAGACCTATCCATCATAATAATACTCCCATTAACTCTTAAGCAATATGTTGGAATAGGAAGCTTGCTCTCTCTCTCTTTCTCTCTCACTCTCTGTCTGTTGATGATTTAGGAAGAGTAAGACTTCCAGACTTATCCTGAAAATATTTACTCAGCTTCTTTCAAGGTTTCATGCTAGCACTGGGTCACAAAGGCATATGTTTATCTACAGCAAAGGTTTTAAGGATGAGATACCAACAAAGCCTGAGCCAATCTAACATTTTAGTGGAAAGTGGCAGAGAAGATTAGAGACTGGTGTTGAGGAAACGATTTATATTTTTGCTCCACTCAGTGAAGTAAAGATGTAGCATGCTCATCAGGCTTTCTTTCATCATCTCATCTAGGGCACAAACACAGTTCCTCCTCCCATTTGTTTAGTCTGCTTCTTCTTTTTCTAGCTTGTGCTAACTCTTTGAGTAAGTAAATTCAACATGTGAGGTTAAAAGAATGATATGGCCAGTACAGTAATATTAGGCATGCTATTTCTCAACAACGGAGAAAACAAGAGAAGTGATGACTTGAAGATGATTGTCTTTGTTACGGTTTCTGTTGCTATGAAGAGACACCATGTGTGGTGATGTATTGTGTCCCCCCAATATACTGTGTCCCCCAATAAAATTTACCTGAGGATCAGAGGGAAAAGCCAGCCACTATAGTAAACATAGAAGTCAGGCAGTGGTAGCACACGTCTTTAATCTTATCATTCGGGAGGCAGGGATCTGTCTGTATCTCTGTGAGTTCAAAGCCACACTGGGAACAGAGCCTTTAATCCTAGTACTAACCATAGAGGTCTGGAGGTCTGTACAGATGGACAGGAAGTGACAGAGCTGGGCAGGAAGAGGAAGTGATGTAGCTAGACAGAGAGAGCAAATGATATAGCAGATAGAAAGGCATATAGGCATGGGTATACAGAAAGTAGATCTCTTTGGAGACCTAGTTGTCGGTGAGGTGAGGTTAGCTTGTGATTTTTCCTTTTCCTCTGATCTCTCAGGTTTTCACTTCTATATCTGGTTCTAGGTTTTTATTTAGTAAGACTGCTTTTGTTCATCTACAATTCATCTACAACCATGACCATGGCAACTCTTGTAAAATAAAACATTTAATTGGGTTGACTTAAATTTTCAAAGGTTTAATGCATTATCACCAAGGGGGAACATGGTGGCATGCAGGCAGAGATGGTGCTTGAGAAGTTGCTGGGAGTTATACATCTTGATCCGCAGGCAACAGGAAGTGAACTATGTATGACACTGGGCTTAACTTAAGCATAGGAGACCTCAAAGCCCATCCCCACAGTGACACACTTTCTCCAAGGACATACCTCCTAATAATGCCACTCCCTTTATGGACCATTTTTAGGGTCATAATGTGTTATGTACTGCTGGGTTGTGCACAGTGATCTTGTTAAAAAGATACCTTTGGTGTGATAAAATTAACTCTTAGTGTTATTATTTTTTTTAAACATAAATTTTTTGTTCTTTGGAAATTTCACATCATGCACTCCAATCCCCTTCATTTCCCAGTCCCTTTGTATCCACCCTTCATCCTTGTAGTGTCTTCCCTCAAAGGAAAATTTACAAAGAAATAATACAAATAAAGTAAAAATAAAAAAATACAAATAAGAATATTAATTAAAAAGCAAAAGACCCCACAAAACAGCAAAACAAGGCAAAAGCGAACATTGAAACACTTCATTTCTCTGTCTTTCCCGGCACTCCACCACCTCTTCACTTATCTTAGTGGCATTGGGAGCTACTGTGTATCATGTAGTATTCCCTTTTGTCCAAACATCTTTACTTGCAAGTGTTCATTGTGTAATGTGTTGTTAGTCAGGTTCAAGGCCTCTGGCTTCTGGTACACCATCAATACTGGACCCTCACCAAAACTCCTCACAGATACACTGCTGTTACCCGGAATCACGGAGATCCTCCTGTGGCTATAGTTTGGCAGGACCAGTCCCTTCATATACTCCATCAGGTCATAGATGGGATAGACATTGAGGTAGGCCAACTCCAAGACCTGGATGTGTTCCTGGTGGTATCTCAGTCGGTCAGTCCAGATTGTTGGGACTACCCCCCACCAGATGAGGGACAGAAGCAACTCTCCCACATATGGTGATCAGGGCCTACTATCCCAGGACTGGCAAAGGGCAGAGTTAGCTCTCGGGCAAGGGGGACTGGCTCTTCCCAGGCCAGTAAGGCTCAGGGGCCAGCCTAGCATGGCTCTCATACCTCAACACATGGTTTAACATATGGTTCAGCACATGGTTCACATGGGCCCCATTGGGAACATAGGCAATGGGCCTACATCAACACAGACACCAGGTGCAGCAGGACCATGGACCCAGATATGGTCCCCAGTGACAGCTCAGTCCAGGGATGACACCATGGCCTCTGGTGGCAACATAGGGCATTCAGATTGGCATGGTCCTGGCAGCAGTATGTCCCTCAGACCCCAACATGGCCACAGGTGGTGTCCCAGGACCTGGGCATCCATGTGGCTGTTGGTGGCAACACAGGCCTTGGATATCAACACAGACTCTGGCTGTGGCAGGACTACAGATTGTTATCATTATTGTTATGATGTGTCAAGCAATGTCTGTCCTTGACATGATGAGATGCTAAGCACTTTTTTAGAACTATCTCACATGATTATCAGTTCTGAAGCTTCAAGAATGTAAAGGCCAGAAGGTAAGAAGACAGGATGTGAAATGATGCTGGCCATGATAAAGTCAGTGCAGTCTTTGCTGATCTTACAGCAGCTATAACTGCTTGCAATAACTTTAAATAGGACTGGGCCTGTCAACAGGCCATCACGGATTGGGGAGGGACTTATTGGACCTTACCCTTCCCTGCTGAATTATTGACTATTTATGGATTTTGAGTGAGGGATGGTTATGGCCTTTAGTTGTGTACCCAATATTGAGCCTGACAAGCTCCAATGGGTAGTCCAAATACATAGTCACATGGACAAACTTGGTCAAACTCAGTGGGACTGAAATCAAAACAGAAAGACTTGACTCCAACTGCTATAGTTAATTCTGTTGTCAACTTGTGGTCTAGGATGAACTAAAATACTAACTTCTGGACACTCCTGTGAGGAACTTTATCCAGTGCATTATTTGAAGCAAGAAGACTAACCCTAAATGTGGGTAGGACCTTCTAGTGACAGCCGAGATAAAGGACATGGAGAAAGGAAACATTGCATATAGCTTGCTTGCCATCACTCTTCCTGGCAAATTGATCTATCTTATTGCTATGGTTTCCCTTTGCTGATATTTGAATGAACTTCTTTGGGCTTTCAGTATAGACTGAAGACCAGCAATTCTTTAGGAATTTTCTAAGCCTTTGGCACCAGACTGGAAATACTGAGACATCCAGCTCTGTGGAGGGAGGAACCACTGGATTCTTGGCCTCTCCATTGTGAATCAGTCATTGTTGCATTATCTTGTAAATCAGTCCATTAAATTGATTAAATTATTTCTATTAATTCTGTTCCTTTAGAGATCCCTGACCAATACAATGGACTCTTAGAGGAAGGGTGAGAGGTATATTAGAGAGGGCATAGGGTGTTACTATAATCAGCATGCATTATATTTGTGCATAAAATTGTCAAAGACAAAAAATTTCTATAAAAAGAAATGCTTATCATCCATAAATCTTGATTTATATCTCTTAATAGAAGACAGCCCAGAAAATATGACACATGTAGAGGACTTATAAACCTTCACTATTGATGATGTTTTCATGATGAATGAATCATTTCAGAATGCATCATCCTGAAAACAGTGCTTCAGGTTAGCTCATCAATACTTTATGCTAGAACCACTGGGTGGTAGTGAGGAATTTCTTATTTAAGGAAGAATGCCCTTCCAGATAATTCAAATCATGACTTGAAATTAGGATAACCCCCCTCTTATTGGACACAGTGTTTCTCTTGTTACGTGGGATTATGGCAATATTATAAGAGACTCTAGATTAGTCAATTAATCCAATGACATCATGGTAGAGTTTAATTAGAGCCTGTAAGACTAGTATTAACTTGTAATCATAGGGAATGGGCTATTTTTCTTCACCTTTTTTTCCCCACAGGCCAAAAGTAATAATCCTGCTTTGGAGATTAGAACAATTTCAAGAATTTGAACCTTTGATTGCCCCATCAAATTTTACTGGAACACAGTCCATAATACGCAACAGATTTAAAAGGAAGCAACAAATATTTCCAATTCTTAAGTGTTACCTTGCCTTAAACAATGAATAAAATGTACCACAAGCAGATATTTGGTTCCTTGCTGAGAAAATGTTGTCAAGCCCGATTGCTGAAGAGAGATCTCTTTCTCCTGATGCAACTGGTTCCAAAGCAAAGGACTAAAATAAGCAAGAAAAGAGATAAGTCAACTGCTCTGTGTGTGAAGATAAAAGGACAGATTAAAGAAGCCAAAGAAACAGGCTTTTCTAAGCTGTAAGTCAGAGCATCATTGGCTGCAAAACATGTATTTTTAATTAACAAAAATGAAGATGAACTGTAAAGGACAGAAAGTGCTTTGGAGAAGAGGTGAGAAAGAGAATGCTGTTAAAATCATGGGCTGGAAAGGTGACTCAGTGGTTAAGAGTGTGTGCTATTCTTACAGAGGAGGAGAGTTCAGGTCCCAGCACACATATTGGGAGGTTTATGACTGCCTGGAACTCCATTTTGAGGGGTATCTGATTCCTCTGGCATCTGTAGTCACCTATATCAATGCACATGTACACAGACATATACATACATACATACATATAGCTAAAAATAATAAAGTGCATCTTAAAATAAGTAGACTCTTCTAGTGGCTTCCCTGTGATAAGAGTCTAAGTTCTCTATATTTAGAGATAGAGAACACTCAGCTAAAGAAGAAACATCCAATGAGCCAGGATTCAGGAAGAAAAATAATTCTGATCTTTCTTACTAAAAGAGTGGGCCAGGATGTCTTGACTCTGCTAATATTCAAAATCTAGTTTTTAAAGTTCAGAGATTCACTTTTTGAATTGAGCTTTCCAGTTTTTGAGGGTGAGGGTTGGAAGACAATTAACAAAGACCCAGTGACTTAAAATGACAGTCCTGTTCATTATCTCCCATAGGGTAGACGAAGCAGGGATTGGTTTGGGAGTAATCTGGTTGGGTGATTGGCTTAGGGTCTCTCATGAGGTTGCAGTCAAGTATTCCTATGTCTTTAGTCACTTGGGTATCAGGCCCTGCTTGCTGCTGGCAGGACAAGAGACTTTTCATAGAGTCACTGAAGTATTGTCATGGTGTGGTGGTTGACTTACTCCAGAGCAAGTCTCAACTCACAGTGTCTATTGTGAGGAGATTCATCATTCACACATCAGCAGCGCACACAGTTTATAGATGAGTCCTATGAAATGTAGGCACAGACTCTGCAATGACATGAACCTAAGGGGTGACAATCCCCAAAGATCATCTTAGATTCTTACTTATAATATTTAAAAGCTAAATAAATACTTAAAAAACACAAATTTCATACCTGTTTTAATTTATTTAAAAACAAAATTACTTTCTTTTGCAAAATATTTCTTTGATAGTTTCTTCATAATGCTCAGTGAGGTTGCAGTCTAAACAATAAAATCATCTCAGCTAGTCAATCTTCTATATGCATAGTAATTGAAGCATGTCAATATATATTATACTTATTGATAATTACTATGTGTCAAATTTTTTTGCTTCACATGTTCCTCACAATAGTCTTGATCTCTAAACCAAAGATAGGGGTGGGGGACCTGAGGAAGGTAAGCATACTTCATTCGTCTACGTTCACATAGATAGGTAGAGACGTGAAAGAAATGAATCTAGGCTGAATTAACAGAGTGTATATATTTGGTTACAGACACAGGAATAAAGAAGAGTGACTGACAGATAATTTGGAATTTGGTTGTGGATTTCATAAAGGGATTGCTACACAAATGGAGGTATGGTTAGGATCTACAATAAAAGACCACTTCAAAGCCTGAAACCAGTGGCAGGAAACCACTCCTGATTTTTCTGATGGGATCATAGGGACCATATAATGTTATTAACACTGCCATGGTTGGCATTTAAAATTGTATTTGAGGAAATAGCAGATACAGGGCAATTTGATAATCACTTCACATTTGAAATTTTTGTTAGTATCCACTAACTGTGCAAAATAACAACTTATATGTGCATATAATGTGCTTTAGTCATGTCACCTCATTAGTATTCAGATCTCTCCCAGAATTTTACATGATTATACTCATTTAGTTTTTCAAATGAAACAGATTTAACAAAGTTAAATAAATTATGTATCTCATACCTGGTGCCCTAATTTGCTTTCTGTTGCTGAGATAAAACACTCTGACCCAAAATCAACTCAGTTCAATCACTGAAGGAAGTCAGAGCAAGAACTCAAGCGGGAACTGAAGCAGAAACCATGGAGGTATGTGGCTTACTGATTCAGTCAATGGCTCTGGCTCAACTAGCTTTCTTATACATCTCAGTCCCACCTCCTGAGGGATGTTGCTGCCCATAGTGGACTGGGCATTCCCACATGGAACAAGACAATTTCTCATAGATATGGTCACAGGCCAATCTGATTTGGACAATTCCTCAAGCAAGATCCTCTCTTTCCAGGTGACTCTTGATGGTGTAAATAACAAAAATCTAAAGAGCTCGCCTAGGTAAAACCTGAAGCTTGTTACAGTTCTTCTTGAGCACTGGTTCTCAACCTGTGTGTCATGACCTCCTTGGGGTTGTATATGAGATGTCCTGGACACCAGATATTTACATTATGATTTATAACAATGGTAAAATCACAGTTATGAAGTTTAAATGAAATAATTTTATGTTTGCAGATCACCACAACATGAGGACCTGTATTAAAGGGTTGCAGCATTAGGAAGGTTGAGAACTGCTGCCCTAGAGCCTGAATATTCAAGCACAGACCTAGATTGCCTCTACTTCTCTCACTCATTCCTGGAGTTCCAGTCTGAATAAATAACTCAAAGAGAACGCATGAATACTTGTTATATTTTAGCTTATCACTCTCAGCTCAATCTTTCTCCTATTATTCTTCCTTCCTTCCAAAGAGCTGCTCTTCCTAAATTTGTACCTTGTTCTATCACCAAAAATTAGTGAAATCATCCTTGAGTTAAAGGTCAATTTGGAGCACAACAGTGGGCATCCCAGAAGCAACCCCAAGCATAGATATCTACAACTAATATTTTCCTGCAAGCTTCTAAGCCATTTGGAAACAGTTTTCTTCTTTTCTATAGCCACTGGATACTAACATATTCCATAACCATGATTAGTTCAGAAACATTTTCTTGCTTAGACATCATTTTTTAGAAGAATTTAAAGCATTAAAGTGTCCGAGAGATGAATGTACCTGTGTCACTGATTCTCTTCACAGTTCATTGGCACAAGCTTGCATAAGATATTGAGAGAATAATCTCTTCCTTGAAAGTCTAGAAGCTGCAGGAGCCACATGTGTTTGAAAATGCCCATAGTTGACATATCTATATTTGGGCTTAGTCATCTTAAGTTAAATTTTCTCATTACCTTGGTTCTGAATCTTTCTCTAAGAGATATGGGAGAAAAGTCATCGGTATCCATGGTACCACATCTCAATTTTTTTCTTTTTATAGATCCAAACCCAATTTCCAAGCTTCACAATGATTCAGGCTGGTGTCTATACCACGCCAACACAACTTGTTAAAATAAGGGGAGAAATCAGTGTAATAATGGTGTAGTTAAGTTGAAAAAAATTTAAATAAAATAAAATTCCATATATTTAGGACTTTCTAGGACTGAGACATTACAGATTGTTTTGTTGTTGTTGTTGTTTTATTTTTAAGCTTTAAATTAGGCATTACTACTTCAAAAAATCCTATCCTTAGAAATTCTTATCAAATGCTTAAGATTTATATTTGAATGTCAGCACACACTAGATATAGATACATTTCATTGTGGAACATCTAGATATACTAGATAAAATAAAAGAAATATCTTTAAAGGTCAAATAATGGAAACTGGACAGCATAGAGTAGGCTGACACTTTTGGACTGGCCTAAGGACCTGGGTATAATGAGTATGTTGGAAGAAAAGAGAATGCCTTAGGCTTGTGCAAGGTGAAAGACTGTATGTAACAACATCAGATAAAATAAGGGTCTTTGAAGGATTGCCATTCTAATAATACAGGTCATCATACACCAGTGAAGAGAGATGACATAGTACCTTAGATTTGTCCTGTTGAATCTGGTTTAGAAGACAAGAAAAAGTATCATATAGAGTTTGTAACAGTGTTCCAACCCTAAGAAGATTTCACACACCAGTTCATACTACTCTGTGGCCTTAGAAATCAATAAATCAATATTATATGTATACATGAATATGCAAGCAAGAATCTTAATTCATTGTTTCTAACCTCAGTCCATAGACTGGAGTCACAGTAGATCAGAAGTAATATAAATGACTTCACAATTAAATCATTGACAAAGAACCTATGAAAATTTTAAGTATTAGAGAACACCTTTCAAATAGCAAGAGATAAGATGTGCAGAAACACCAAATGTATAAAAAGACATATCCTTATTAGAAAAAGTAACTGAGAGAAGAAAGCAGACTGTCTCTCAATGAAAGAAGAAACAAAACAAAACCAAACCACCAATGCTCTTAGATTTTCATATTAAACTGTTCTAGTTTTGTTCTGATGCTGTCCTAAAACACTCTAACACTCTGACCAAAAGCAATTTACAGGAGGAAAAGGTTTGTTTCACTAATACTACCAAGTTACAGTCCATCACTGTGGGAAGTCAGGGCAGGGACTCAAGAACTGAAGCAGAAACTTTGAAGGAATACTGCATATTGGCTCTCTGGTCATGCTCAGTTAACTCTCTCTCTCTCTCTCTCTCTCTCTCTCTCTCTCTCTCTCTCTCTCTCTCTCTCCTCTCTCCTCTCTCCTCTCTCGTCTCTCCTCTCTCCCTACCTCCTCTCTCTCTCTCTTTTCTCTGGCTTTTTGAGACAAGGTTTCTTTATGTAGCCCTGACCATTCTGGAACTTTCTGTTTCGACTAGGCTGTCCTCTAACTCAGAGATCTGTCTGTTTCTGCTCCCTGAGTGCTGTGATTTAAGGCTTGTACCACCACTGCCTGGCTATCTTTCTTATACAGCCCAGCCCCACCTGCCTAGGGATGGTGCCACCCACAGTGGGTTGTACTCTCCTGTGTCAATGACCAACCAAGGCAATCTCTCATTGTCATTGTCATTGGTCAATCCAATCTGGGAAGTCTCTCAACTGATACTCCTAACCCTAGCTTGTATTAGGTAGACAGTTAAGTAAAACACTCACTCAACAATAACTTCAAGATAAACATGAAATTTGTTTCAGATATAACAGCTGGACACTTTCTGCTGCCAGCATATTAAACTAGGTGAACTTCAAACCATGCTGCAAATGGTTTCACTTGGGTCAGAACCAGCAACAAAGAGATTATTTGGGTCAGTGTTGGGTACATAGCATCTCATGTCACACTGAGAACTTCCTGGGCTTTGACGCGTTTGTAAGTCACATAGTGATCTCATAAATGTGCAGATCCTAACTTAATAGGTGCAGGAGATTTAACAGCTCTGTCAAGCCCCAAGCTATTAAAACATCTACCACATTTTGAGTAGAAAGACTAATTAGGAAGAAGAAATTGCATCTCTGAGCAGAATTAACTAAGAAGAGGTCATGTTGAGCAATAAAGTTGTTAAAGTGTGAGTAAATTTGAATAAATGTGCATATAAAAGGATGATAACAGCAGCTAATTTGAAAGGTTAAAGAAGAAGTGTGAAGGGCTGACTCGGTAGCTCAGTTGGTAGAACACTTGCCTAGCATGCATAAAAATCAGTATTTATTACTGTATAAACAGAGTATGGTGCCTTGTAATCCCAACCCTTGGGAGGTGGAGGCAGGAGGATCAAAAGTTCAGAAATTCAAAGTTATCCTTGGCTACATAGGGAACTCCAGGACTGTGGTGGTATTGTATTCCCCGAAATATTGTGCACCCTAATAAACTTATCTGGGGTCAGAGAACATAACAGCCACAATATTAAACATAGAGGATAGGCAGTGGTAGCACACCCCTTTAATCCTAGCTTTCCAGAGGCAGAAATCCATCTGTTCAAGGATACAGCCAAGCATGGTGACACACGACTTTAATCCCAGAAAGCGAGCCTTTAATCCCAGGGACTGATGGTAGAAAGGAAAGATATATATAAAGCATGAAGACTAGAAACTAGAAGCATTTGGCTGGTAAAGCGTTTGGCTGGTTAAGCTTTTAGGTTTTGAGCAGCACAGTTCTTCTGAGAGCCATTCAGATATGAGGACACAGAGGCTTCCAGTCTGAAGAAACAAGATCAGCTGAGAAGTTGGCCAGGTGAGGTTAGCTGTGGCTTGTTCTGTCTCTCTGATCTTCCAGTGTTCACCCCAATACCTGGCTCAGGTTTTATTTTATTAAGAACTTTTAAGATTCATGCTACACAGGACAGCTTGGGCTACAGCAACAATAGATGGGAAGAAGGAGCAGGAGGGAGAGAGCACAAAACACTGGAAAATGAATGATACAGAAGATTGATAAGCAATAATAAGATTCTAAAACAATAAAAGCTAAATCTTTTAGGTATTTATATTTCACAGGTAATTTTGTTGAGGAAAGTAAAATTGATTCTGTTTACATCATAGAAGGTAAATGTTCATATATGCTCTTCTGAGGGTTTAGTGCCAAGCAAGATTATGCTCCATCCTAAATTGCACTTGTCATTAAATAATTTTCCTGATCAGACCCATGAAGTCCTAGTTATGCTTCTGCCCTTTTTCTTCTGTGCTCTTCCGTCTCACCTTTTAAGGTAGAATGATCTGGGGGCTAGAGAGATGGCTCATTGCTTAAGAGCATTAGATACTGCTTTAGAGGACCTGGGTTTGATTCCCAGTCCCCACACAGTTACTTGCAATTCCAGTGTTATTGGATCTGACATCCTCTTTTGACCTCCGTGGACCCCACGTATATACATGGTGCATTTACATACATGTAGGCCAACAATCATGCACATAAAAATAAGTAAATGATTTTTAAAGAGTAGCACTTTAAAAACACAAGCTTCTACATCTCCATGAGAAGCGTTGGTATAAGATTTCTGGAATTGGGACTAGAGAGATGGTTTAGTGGTTAAGTGCATTTACTACTCTTGCAGAGGACCAGGTTCAGCTCTCAGCATCCACATGGCAGCTCAAAACTGTAACTCTAATTCTGGAGGATTAGATGCTATGTTATGTATGGCCTCTGTGGGCACTGTATTCATGTGATGCACATACATACATATATGCAGGCAAAACACTAATATACATCAAATAAATACATCTAAAAATTATTTCTGACATTGTGGGCCAAACAAAGGTGGTCTTTATTTTCTCTTCTCTTGCTTTCTATTCTTACTATTTCCTCAACACACTGTACTTAATGATTTCCATTATTTTAGAAAAGAATCACTTAGATATTTTTCATAAAAGCAAATCCCTAGGTCTCATTACCATGAGTCTAACTGAGCAAGGTTAGTTTGGGACCAAAGACTATTTATTTTCAAAGGTACCACTTCCCACTCCATCCAGGTATGTAAGATGCAGTGGACATCCATTTATTTGACATGACAGTTGCATAGTTTTTAACTCTTCCCTATTTTGTTAATCATGGTAATCTACATTTACAATACCTAACAAATATCATCACTTGAAAAAAAATAAAACTTTATATCTTCTTCTATCACACTAGACTATAACTGTAGTGCAATGTGCACCAGAGATTTGGCCTATTCCCCTGTATGGCTATACTGTCTCACTACAGTTTCCTCCTAGTCATGAGAGATAGTTGTACATGATGTACACATTTTAATGATAGCTCTATTATCTGCACCCATTCTCTTATAAGACTATTCATCTAGCTAAAAAGAGTGCAAGGAATGCTTGGAAATATAACTCATATCTCATTTTCCATGCCTCTTTCCTAGACTGAGAAACCTTTTAAACTGTTAGATTTTTGCAGTGGCAGTGCAATCTTAGCAACAGAGGCTCAAAGCCTGGGCATCTTGCATCATTTCTGCCCTCTCACATGCCCATAGGAAGGTCTTTGCTAAGTCCTATTTCTTCTATCTCCAAAACAGTTCTCCCATCCCCTTACCCAAGCATTTCTCACTGACATTACTTAGTCATGGTCACAAACTCTCTTTTATGCTCTTTGTCCTGTACACTTCTACTTTTCTCATGGGCTCGCTACTAACTTCCTTTATACTACACAAATATTACCTAATAATTACAGAACACTGATGAAATGCTAAACACCACAATGAGTGTTAGACATGCAGAAAATCCTATCAACCATTTGTTTATTTCATGAATGGATGTACAAGACTTTGGGGTAAAGTATTTTATACTGACTGACAAATGAAAAGTAAGGAATCACTCCGTGTCTTCTATGCATGTACTAAATCTGAAGCCTTATGTTTATGTAAAATAAATCCAATATAATAATTTTTCTTTACAACTTGTCCAATTTTGGTATTAGTCTTGTGTAGATGTGTTTAGGGATGACTGCTTAGGATTTTATAATCTATCAGGGTGCCTGTCCCTGGAGAAGACTAATTGTGCCTTTGTTAGCAGCCACTTATTGCTTATAGTACTACATCTTGGGGTGAGATGTTATGGCATTTTCCCCATTCCTGATGACATGTCAACTGGTGTTATAATGAGTTGAACCTAACTGAAAATAATTTTTCTTCTAAAGACCTCATTTTTATTGTGTCTTACTTTGTGTTTGGTCCTTGTTTATTTTTACACCATATAATATTTATTTATTTATTTATTTATTTATTTATGTCTGTCAATCATCGATTTATCATCTATCTATGTGTGTATATGTGTGCATGTATATGTACATATAGACATATATGCATACATATGTATCTATAGACATATGTGTGACCTAGGTACCATGAGCTCCTAAACATTTTCCCATTTATTGCTATAAAGAAATGGTTCCTTTATTATTATTATTATTATTATTATTATTATTAGTAGTAGTAGTAGTAGTAGTAGTAGTAGTAGTAGTATTTTGTGTTTATGAGACATTGTGGCTACATACAATTCACATTCAAATTTGTTGCCATGATTTCAAATAATGGGTGTCACTTCCTATATTAGTTATTTTTAACTATTCATGAGTTCTCTGTAAAGCATTTCCACCTAGTTACAGTCTGCCATTCAGTTTGTCACAGCATACTCTATATTATCCTGTTTCTAAACATGCACATCAATTTTCTTTTCTCTTGTGTCTTCAAATCTTCACTGTGCTTTTCATCTACTCAAACAGCGTATTAATCAAGGCATCCACTCTCTCAGTCTTCAAATCATTTCAACAATCTTTAATTCACATTGAATCCTACTTACTATTATGAGCATGTTTCTCATTTATTTCCTTGTGATGGTAGATGAATGCCATAACAATTTTACTCTACATCAAAAAAATTTTTTCATAATTCCTATATTGAAAACTTTTAAGGATCAGATATTCAATCAGAAAATAGCAGTTACATCAAAAGCAGCATACTGAAGAAATCAAACATGGTTATCTATTCATATTAAAGAAGCAAAAAAGTCTGCTAAATATGAGCCATGACTGTTATCATATTGTGTTTATGACACAACCAAATGATCTTTCTTAATTAAACTAATTTGAATTTTATAAAAAGAAAAGAAAGGCAAGATAAAGATGGAGAGAGCAGGAAAGAAGGATGGAAAGAAGAAAGATAAAAAGGAACAGAAGGAGGAAAGGAAAGGGGGCAGGACAGGAAGGAGGGAAAGGAATGAAAAAGAAAGGAATGGCCATGCTACTGCACGCATCACATTATACTTACATTACAACTCCACACCCATAATAAACTCAGTATTAGCTTCACCAAGGACACTGGCAAATGCTGAGAAAAATAGTGTTTTAAAGGCTGACCATTTGGTAATGGGCAGCCAGCTGATGAGCTCTTCCTTGGGGAAGACTTTTTCAGCACTCTTTAGCTATCTGTAGTTCTTTGTGTAGGGCTGAAGCCTCTTGAGCTCTCCAGCATTCACATTGGCATCTTTATTTTTGTTGTCCTTGTAGTAACATTATATAGACTGATCAGATTGTACTGATGCATCTGGAATATCTACACATACCTCATATACATATACATGCATATAACAACAATTAATGAAATAAGAGGTTATGAATTTGAAAGAGAGCAAGGCAGGGTTCATGGAAGGGTTTAAGGGAGGAAAGGAAATGGTGAAATGATATATAATGATGTATTCATATTATAATTTCAAGAGTCAAGATAAATTTTAGAAAGAAAGTAGTATTTATTATGCTTTGTACTCAAGAAAATAATGATGAGACTGTTAATAATGTAAATTACACTTAAATACATGTAATCACTGTAGGTCTGCACTATGGGTAACATAATACATTGGTAAATACTTTCTAATCTTCAAGTGATTATCTCAGGTGTTACCTCAAAAATAAAATCCTCCCCCACGTTCAAGTTTATATGTAGAGAAATGGACTGATTATGGAGATATGAAATCATTATTTATCAAGTAGGTTGGATAATATATGGTGCTTACTAAAGTATGACCCTCTCCCTTCATTCTTAGAGTTTTCTTGTACTATGATGGTCAATTTGAATTGTCTTATAATTCGATGATTAGATTTGAATCCTAAGTACTTCATTTACTAACTCTGATGTCTTGGAAAAATATTCCTTATTTCTTAAGTATATTAAAATAATTATTTGTCAAAGAAGGATTCTATTTTCAGCTAAAATTAGCCTGTGACTGCTTGCTGAATAGAGGTTGCTGTGCTGAAGTCAGACAGACTACGGGAATGGATTTCTAGCACCGTGATTTTTGCTTTGTTTTTATTTTAATTTGCATAAATCTCATAAAGCATACCACTAAAAGGAGAAACACACTGTATACTTGTCAAATGGGCTTATTGTGCAAGAGGCACTGTAAACTCTGGAGACATAGTGATGAGTAACACATAGAGAGATCTGAATTCCAAGAGAGCTCATATTCTGACCAAAGGAAGCAGACATTAAATTAATAAAGCATCGCTCAGTATAATGTAGTAAGTTGCTATTCAGTAGCAGTGTGAAATTTCAAATGTTCCATTACTCTGTTAGGAAATGTCTCTCTGAAGAAGTGAATAGTAGGACACAGTTTATGTGGTTATGTGGTCCACAGAATAATAAATAACTCCATACTCTAGTCCAAGATGGTTACACCCTAGTCTCTGGAATCTGAAAATCTTACTCTGGTATCTGATCTTGTTTCAGAAGAAGGTTGTAGATAAGATCAAACTAGAGGCACGGAACAGGGAGATTATCTTGTGTGTCTGGATTGTCTCAACCTAATCACAGGCATCCTTAAAAACCATTGTTCTTCTTTGTTCCCTTGGTGACAGAGAGCAACAACATAAATGGCATTGGAGACAGGAAGGAGTATGAACTACCTTTAAAAGCTGCAAAATGTAAGAAAGTGGGTTCTCCTTCACAGCTTCTAGAAAGGACCCCCTACTCTAAAGTCTAGATTTTGTCCCAGAAAGCTGTGTCAACTTTTTAGCATACAAAAACAGAAAATAAATCTGTGTCATTTTAAGATGCTGAATTTGGATATTTACAACTGCAGTAGGCCAAATAGAGGCACAAATGATGAGAACAAAACATTAATAAAAAGTCAAAGCACAGTATTTGCAGTGGAAACAACCAGGAACAAATCACAACAACTGTAGAGGTCATTAAGATGGAAGCAATGTTAGTCAGTCAGATGTGCCCACTGGGCAATAGTGACATGGTTGTTTGGAAAGTAACCAACTGCTTTATGATTGTATTTGAGGCCTGATCTTTTTGGAAGAAATATATCCCTGGTACTCTAAGCCAGATCAATAAACTATGGCTAGAAGATGTCACAGGTCCCAGTGGGGGAATTTACTACTTAGATTAAGCTGAATGAATATGTAGCTTCTTAGACTAGTTTTTAATCTTGGCCAGAAATGTTTGTTTTTGCAGTGAGCTGTGGTTAGTACAAAGATTCATAACTGGTCAAAGTCTTGAACACACATGACTGTTGACTATTTAGTCTCAAATAGGACATCTATGTCATCTCCCCCAAGGCCCAGGGAACATCATGGAAATGGAGGAACAAAAAGTGTCATTGCCAGAGGATGTGTAGAGAGCCTTGAAACACTGTCTTCTGAATATGACTTAGCTGATGTCATCATGAACACACAGCAACTATGGCTGCCTGCACAAGACCTGCATGGACAAGAAGGCATCAAAGTAAAAGGGGGGAAGTTAGAAAGAAGAAGGGGGTTGTTGGGAGTGAGAGGGAGATAGAGG
Organism: Peromyscus attwateri; assembly: GCA_902168425.1. Classification (NCBI taxonomy): domain Eukaryota; kingdom Metazoa; phylum Chordata; class Mammalia; order Rodentia; family Cricetidae; genus Peromyscus; species Peromyscus attwateri. The sequence goes on from CABHPP010117007.1 coordinate 35,323, forward strand.
GTAATGGAAGTGAATATATTCACCAAATATATAAATGAAATTTCTAAAATTTAAATTGTGATGTTAGTTTTTTGTTTTTTTTTGTTTTTTTTTTTTTGTTTTTTTAAGAAAGGGTTTTTTTGTGGTTGAAGCACATTGGACAACAGGAAGCCTAAGTAAGAGCCAAGTCATTCTATGCCTTGATGAGCCAGAACTTTATTCTAAGTGTATAGGAAAATTTGCAAGGCCATGATCATATTTGTTTTAATAGCAATGGTTGTGTAGAATAGAACATAGGTGCCAAGAGACAGAGACATTATTACAAGATTACAGGAAGGACATAGAAATCCCTTTAAAAAATGTATTATGTACTTATGACTTGGTATGGGGAAGTCATTGAACCTGGAGTAGAAAGAAAATAATTATAATCATCATTCAAAACAAAAGCCCCTCTTCATCTCAAAGCAGTCACTGGAGAATATGGCACCCAAGGTGGTCAGATGCTTGTGGAGAGAAATGTTTTGTTCCCTGATCTACAAACAACTGGTCTGAAGGCTCTGCAAAGTTTATTCTTAGCAAAACCATTTGTCTAGTTCAACTTATGGTCCTGTGGCCAACTGTAATTAGTTCTAAGGTTCCTTAAACTTATAAAAACCATGACACTGATCCAGTTTCTATATTTCCTTCAGACATGGAAGCGTGCTCTGTGTTCATGCTACAAAATGTAAACAAAACAGAATTTTGCTATTAAAGTTGGTTTTCTAAATTGAAAAAAAATTATCCATACAAATTTAAATGTAGAGCATTTTGCTTAGCTATAAGTCATTGCCAATTAATTAACTCATTATTAACTGATGGCTACCATAAATGGATTTGATATATATGCATATATAAATATAAAATATACATATGTACACACTGACATTCAGATTTAATTTTTAAAAATTAAGGCCTGGTGAGATGGCTTGTTGGCCTCCTATGAAGCCATGAGATATCCAGCCCAGCCCTTCTCTGAACGGCCTCTGTAATGGCCTGTTATGATGTTTAGGGTTGTTTTGATTAATTTTCTAACATTCTCTCATGATTCCTGCCCACTCTGGTGATCGTAAAACTTCTCCCAAGCACGTTCTTGTGTCTGAGACAGGCTGTCCTTATTACCTGTGGCTGGCCACAGGAGTATCATGGAAGACCCTGTCCATTTTCACTGAAAACAGTAAACTTAAGTATTGAACAAATGCTGTTCTCCACTTCAGTCTTAAAAAAGCTTCACAAAGAATCTTGATGAGACTTTCAAAACCTGATCTCATTTACTTTTCTACCCTGAGGCTACAATGCCTAACCCAGGGCACATAAAAAAAAAAAAAAAAAAAAAAAGCTTCTGCCCATTGTACTTGGATAAATTTATTCAGATTTATAAATTTTGCTAGAGTACAGGAAGCAGCTGCTTAATGACCTGTGATATAGGTTTAGGCTCATGATTCTCGGGGAATATTGTAGGACACCATGCATTCAGCCTTCCTCATTTCTTACTGATACTCTGACCAGACTCCTCTACCTGAGAATGATTGTCAAGCAGGATCAATTGGTACAGTTTGGTCACACAGGCTCTTTGTGTAATTGTATTTCTTTACAAGTGAAGAGATATCTTAGGAGCCTCAGTAGATGTATTAATTTCTAAATACTAAAGTCCAATTATATAATATTACAGAATATATTTCATATTAATTCATGCCTCCCATGGATAGTTTAGATGCCTTTAAACATATTGATCATCCCATATATCCTTGAATATTATATGGTGTTAACTATGTTTACTTAAGCAAGTAAATGAATGTTCTTAGTATGTCATGATGTCCTATGCAATCTATTCATTTTCTGCTGTGTACTTGGAGTGAGAGATCTAACCATTTATGTTATTGAAGCACATCTGCTTCTGTACTAAAACAGATCCTGGAAACCGTAACATAGCTAAACAAAGCATCATGACAATTGCCTGAGCATTGCCAACTCAGAATCTGTACATTGAGCATATTTTCAAAAGCAGTGAACATGCAGGGACTCTTTACCATAGGGTTTGAGACTCATCTTCCTTGTTGATACAAATCCCAACTGTGGCATATAATGAGTTCTTCAGGAAGAGAGAAGATATTGACTATTGATGGCTTTTCCATCAAGTTTACAGTATCTAAAAAAGAGCAGTCAAGTTTCTCTGACATCTGACTAATCCAATGTCCATTCTGATCTGACAGCTTTTCCCAGCCAGTTATTATATTAGAGTTAATCACACAAAGCATACCAAATACTCATAATGATGTCAAGCCTTTTACTACCGTTTTTCTTTGTTCAACAGGGTTTCACTATATAGCACAGTCTTGTTTCAAATTGCCCTTGTAGCCTTGCAAGCTGGCAGTCTCTGCTTTATGTGCTAGGATCATAGGCCTGTACCATCTTGCCATGAAACTTCTACCATTTTCTACAATATTAATATAATAGTCAATCATTATGATATGCCAGTCACCTTCATCCCCATGAAAACATGACTTTTAAGTGTTGAAGATGTTCTGACCCTGCATCTCATTGCCTGGTGCATATCACGAGACGACAACGTTAATGAGATTTGGGCATTCGAATGCAATAGGCTGCTGGGTTCCATACAGAAGAGTAAAGTATCTGTTTCATCAAAGTAAAATGATGTGTTTAAAGACCACCTAACAAAAGTATAATTGTAAGGAACTTTCACTTTTTCTCAAGTAAAGATATGTATTCTTTTATTTGTTCATGAGTTCCACAAGCAAAGATAATGAAGTAAACAATCACAGGTAGTTATTATGGTAAGATAAAGAATCTCTATTGTCTGGCAGATCACATGGAAATAAACAGCCACATTTCCATAATTCATTGTAAAGATAGTATAGCAATATTTCTCTTTATAACTGGGTAAAATAATTTGAATTTGCTGCAGTGCAGAATTTAGCAGAAAATGATTAAACAACTATTGCTTATTTAAGCTATCTAATTATAATTAGCCAATTTTGGCAGAAATTTACACATTTTATTATCTCTTTTCACTCTCAGTGTTTGCAGATATTATATATAAACTCTGGCAAGAAATAGTTACTCACCTGCAAACTTTGTAACTTTTAGTACTTATTCCTATTTTAAGACTTTCTGTCTTTCATATTCTAGATGAACCAAGTATTTACAGAGAGTGATGAAACATTTATAGTTTGCACATTGATAACCTAAAACCCATGCAGTCACACTGCAGTGTGCTCACCATTCTCTGTTGTCATTATCTCAGCACAGCTTCATGCTCTATAACTTATTAATCATAATGCTCAGCCGAAGTAATTAACATTTGGCTTCCCAGAAGAAACTGAGGGAGATGGTTCCTACTGGCTCTTCTGTTTAAGTAGTTTGAGGTGATGTTTCGTGCTGAGACTTTCTTGACAACAGAGACACTATAAATAATATGGCTAAACAGGTATATGTTTGGTCTCTTCAGGAAATGGCAACAAATACTTCACAGAAAACAGAAAATATATAGGGGTAGTTTTGAGAAAAGTAGTCATCATCTTAGTTAGGATTTCTATTGCTGTGTTGAACACCACAACCAAAATCAACTTGGGGAGGGAAGGGTTTATTTCATCTTACAGCTGTAGTCCATCATCCAGAAATGTCAGGGCAGGAACTCAAGGCAAGAACCCTGGGACAGGAACTGATGCAGAGGCCATGGAGGAATGATGATGCTTACTGGCTTGCTCCTTGTGACTTATTCAGCCTGCTTTCTTATAGCACCCCAGACCACCCACAATGGGCTGGACCTGCCCATATCAATCATCAACCAAAAAATGTACTATGGACTTGTCCACAGGCCAATCTGCTGGGAACATTTTCTCAATTTCAGGTTCCCTCTTCCAAAATGACTCTATCTTGTGTCAAGTTGTCATAAAACTAGCCAGATTACTCATAAAATTTAGCAAGAATGGATAAGAACTGACATTACAATTTATTTACAATACCACATATCTATTTACATGATAACCTAAGGATGGCAAGTAAAGAAGATAAGCTTCTTCTCTCCTAAACATACATCTTCCATTGGTCATGAATGGAAAGATCTGTATGTCTATATGCAGAAAACACTGGGGAGCCAATAACATTTTTCTCAAATTTAATATTATTTTTAGAAAATATCACACATGTGTATAATATATTTTGATCCTAATCATTCCAACTACCTCCTTTCAATGCTCCCCAGAGTTCACCCAAAGTCTATATCTTGCTATTATTATTACTATTATTAAATCTCCTATTTTATTTTAGAATGTTGAAATGAGTTATTGTGTCTTAAGAAGATAAACAGGGCCAACATCAGCAAATTAGGTCAGAGTGAATTAAAAAAACAAAAAACAGATATGTCAATCATGTGTGAAGAACCTTAGAATTTAGAGCGTGCAGAAACCTGAGTTTAAACCACAAACACACAATTTTCCAGTTGTGTGATCTTAGGCTAACACTTAATCCAAATGTCTTCAAACTGTGGGAGGCAACATGTCAATTTAGATTTGATTAGCATTTTAGAACGTGGAATTGGATATTTTAACATGGAATTTTTAAGTAGCAGAGAAGATTCCTTTGTTTATATGTAAAAAAAAATGTACCGTCAAATAAAATTTTGCTTCATGAGATACACTCTCATGTCTAGATGGACTCTGCAATATGTATACATAGGTACATATATATGTATATATAGGCATTTTAGCTGCTATTCTATTGCTGTAATAAAACACAACAACCAAGGCAATTTACAAAAGGAGTTTATTTGGGTTCAGGTGAGTCTGTCACGGTGGGGAATTGTGGCAGCAGGCCACGGACGGCGAAGAATGTCTGTGAGAGCTCACATCTCAGACCTCCAGTAGGAATCAAAGAAAACAAAGTGTAAATAAAGTGAGCTTCCCTAGAGGAAAAGCAAGGCTGTGTTACCAGAACATTAAACTTTTGCAAGAATTGTAAAAGACATCCACCATACTACTTCGTTATGTTGCCTCCCAATTTTCTAACAGTCACCAATTTGGCTTAAGTTTACTAAGTCCATAAGAAACAAGCAATTTTACTCACTAGTAGAGTTAGTTCTGGATAAAAGAATATGTATCCAGGAAGCATATTCTTTAAAAAAAATTATTAACGTGACTCATGCAAACATATAGTGATATTGCTCTGTAAGTACTCAACAAGGAAATCACTACAAAGATATACTGATTTACACGAGACAAGGAGAGTCTGATGAGTGCACTCCCAGTGAAGAAGAAAGAGTGAATTGAGAACTAAAAATTAGATGCACAAGTGAGAAACACAAGGGGAAGAATGCAGTCCTAATTGAAGCTATGTTTTTAAGAAACAGTTCACCTTGAGCTGGCAAGATGGCTCAGTGCATAAAGGAGCCTGCTGCAAGGCTGAAGACCTGAGGTCTATTCTTGGGACCCACCGGTGGAAGGAAAAAACCAGTTCCCAAATACTTTTCTCTCACCTCCACATTTGTGCTATGGCACAGGAATGCTCACCACACATCACACATGTACACACAAAAATTTAAAAAGTCATAAAATTAAATAGTATATTTTTGTCAATCTTTACAAGTTCATATTTAGCTTTACAGAATCTGTATCATAAACAATAAATAACACACCAAATACAAATGTATTTCATATAAAAGCAGATACTTAGGCAGGGTATTGTTGCTCTTTCTTTAATTTGTTTTTGTTTGGATTTCAGTGCTTTTAGACAGGGGCTCATGCAGTCCAAACTAGCCTTGAACTGCCCAAGTAACTGAGGATCACCTTGAACTTCTGGGTGCTCCCTATGTGCTGGGGTTATAAGCATATGCTATCAAGCTGGCCCTACTCATGTGCACGTGGGACACTTTATTTCTTATATCAGAATTTTGGATAACTTTTCATAATGATTTGAACTTTCCGGAAACCTATGGGCAATAATTAAAGTGTTAGTAATTCTAATGAACTGACATATCAACCCTGAAATATATGAAGCCCCATAATGATGTCTCCTTACCTCCTCTTCCCATGCATATTTCATAGCACTCTGTATTTATCTTCCTCAAATATTATTTTTGTGGAGTATTATAGTTCCTATTATAGAGCAAAACACATTGAGGAATCCCCTCAAATGCCTTTGACTATGAAATATGTGCACAGTGCTTGTTAATTTTCGTAAATGAAATTGCTTCTTTGAGGTACAACTTCAGGTCAAATTGAGCCCTAACCATCTCATAAGTTTCCATAATGTTCTAGCCTCTTATGCAGACTTTAAAATTGAATTCTCATATCCTAAGTCATAAATGTAATAAAATGCAAATTACGCATACCACATCATACATTTCAATAAAACGGACTAATGAGGTTTCCTAATATTTTCATTAATACTCAGATAAAGACCTCTGATTAAGTAACAAATGAACTAAATCTCAAACGAAATACCCTGCTTGTTAACTGATGCTTTCACCATAATGGCAGTGTTAATGTGATCTATGTTCCTGACCACTTCTGTGTGACAGGCGTGTGTTGCTTGCTATCCACAAGCCTCCCTCTGGCTGGTCAGAGCCAGGATGAAGAGGGGGGACATGAGCATTTCAAATAATCAGACTTACATCTAACATTCAGACTCAATGCTCTGTTTGTGTCTGTAGCTGAAGAATGAGAACAAATAGTTCTAAGGCCACTCCAAAGGTCAGATTGCAAGTTCACAGCACTTCCTATATTTTAAGAAATCTACACTATCTTATCAACTTCCAATTTAGTGCTTTTAAAAAAAAGTGGTTTTAGGTCATATTTTCCAAGTTTCCACATGAAGGAACTAAAGTAATGGTTCAATTACACCTGAATGGCCCTCAGCAAGATGATCTCTTCAGAGAACACTGTCCTGCATAGAACTTCTGTTAATGCTTTTTTAATGCCAACTAAGGATTCCATATATATGCTCCATTTGAGGACAATCAGCAGAAACCTAAAGAAAGCCATGTCACTCATAAAGTCATCATAACAAATAAATAGCAACCAATCTGATTACAGGAGATGGCCAGTTAAGGCACCCTTTCCACTATTCCTAGGCATCTTAGTTGCGGGCATCCATGGCAGCGTTATTCCTAATAGCCAGATCCTGGAAACAACCTAGATGCTCCTCAAAGGAAGAGTGGATAAAGAAAATGTGGTACATTTACACAATGAAGTATTACTCAGCTATAAAAAAAAATGACATCATGAAATTTGCAGGAAAATGGATGGAACTAGAAAAAAAAATCACCGAGTGAGGTAACCTGGACCCAGAAAGACAAACATCATATGTACTCATTCGGAAGTGGATATTAGTTGTAAAGTAAAAGATAACCAGGCTACAATCCACAGCCCCAGAGAGACTTGGTAACTAGAAAGGCCCAAAGAGGGATACATGGATGTCCCTGGGAAAGGGAAATAAAAGAGATCTCCTGGGTAAACTAGGGGCAGGGGAAGGGTGGATGGTAGGTGGTGGGGGCGTGGGAAAATGAGGAATCAGTTTGGGCGTGTTAGGGACAGGATGGAGGGGAGAGTAATAAAAGAGACGTCTTGATGGGGGAGCATCTCAGGGTTAGGGAGAAACCTGGTACCAGGGAATCTCCCATGGGATAGTTTCTTCTGAGACACCCTCCTCTTAGCTCACAAATGGCTACTATCTCACTGAATCCTCTCCTGGTTGTTTCTTGGTCCTTTTTTTCCCCTTCCCGTGTCTATGCAATCAATTCTAATAAGGACAACAATTGTATTGGATCAGTGCCACCTCACTGACCTGACCAAATTTAATCTTAAATACCTCTATTTGAAGACCCCATTTTCAAATCATGTCACCTCCATAGATACTGAGTTTTGAGAGTTTAATATATGAATCTGGGGGAGAGTGGGCAGACACACTTCAGTCCTTGTATCTCCCTGTTGGTGTCTGACTCATCTGTGTGACTTGATGACTTTAAATTTCATATTCACATAGGGGGAGGCATTTCTTACTTCCCCCACTTGTGTTATAGAAGCAGAGATAGTACATCAGATGAAAGACACCATGCATTTGACCATATCTGGGGACTGGAGTGCAGGAGACACACTCCTTTCAGGTTTCTAAGCACTGGTGAGCGAGTGGAAAGTGTGCCCCCAGAAAATCTGAAACAAACTCTTTTGTGCTGAATTAGAGCCTTCTTTGTAGCCATGTGGGTTGGTAAGCCACTTACCCAAGTGTTCATGTCAGCCCGACTCACTAGACTCAAGGCCAATTATAGATTCTCTTCATAGTATAAAGATCCAAACGAGTGGCTCTGCACACAGTGCCTTCCACATAAAATCATTAATGCCTCCAACTCTCCCTCTTCTCCTTAGGCTCAAATTAGAAATATATTTACTTTCATAAACAGTTCTGCCTTATTCATTTTTTATGCCTTACTAAAATTTGTTTCTTCTGAGAGGCAGAAAAACCTAAACTTCAAAATCTTCCTCTTTCATTTCACCCGAAGTAGCAATTTCTATCAGTTTGTTGCTTCCAAGCTTATCAGAACCTACTTATTTTCCCCTGGAGGAAAAGAAAAAGTTTCACTGTCTAGTTACATTTTTTTTTTAATTTTGAAGATATGTAAGAGGAAGATCAGGCTTTAGGCTATACCCCCCCAAAAATTATTCAGCAAAGCAGGCAAATAAGCCTCAAAACTAATAAAGTTATCCTGGCTATAGCAGAGCAAGTTTGCAAATGGATGGCTGTACCTCCAAACTTGCTAAAGAGTTACATAACACATCAGGTAGGTTCACAAAGCACCGATAAATCAATTTTAACTAAACATAAGATGAGAGGTGGTGAAGTCAAAGAAGAAAAGGAAGCCGCTGAAACGTGCACATGAAATTTCCACATTAAAAACCCATCCCTCTTCCCCAGCCTTGGTGTAATTTGAAAGGAAACAGACAGATCTATAATCATAGTGAAAATATTTATGGTACAGTATAGTATACAAGTTCACCCAAACACTCTCTTTCCTAGTTCTTTAAAAAAAAAAAATCAGTATTCCTTGCTCCAGAGAATACATTTATTCTCAACACCTCACTCAAGAACATTCTACACACACACACACACACACACACACACACACACACACACACACAAATCAAACCAAACAGAAATCATAAATGCGGACCATGAATGTTTCTACCCACTGCCTCCCCATCTTAGACCAGATGTCCTTCCCTACTCTTTTTATTCTAAGCTGTATAGAGGATATATAGCTGTCATGTGCAGCCTTAGAATCAGAGCTAGTTTGGTCAGTAAAAGCAAAGTAAAAAACCCAGGATATAACTGTAGAAGAAAAAGTGAAGACTCAAATTGAAAGCATTGGTTTTAAATTCTGGCCACCAGAAACCTCTGTTAACTCTAAGTACCAAGCATGCATGGATTTTGTATGTGGTCTATAAAATAAATGTATAAGGAAATCACTATAATGCTACATTATTGTAAGAATTAGATCACCAAGGAAAAACATGTGAAAAGTTGAATTCATTTATTATTTCATTTAGTCCAACATTCATTAAGAATATTTGCCGGGCGGTGGTGGCGCACGCCTTTAATCCCAGCACTCGGGAGGCAGAGGCAGG
>CABHPP010117008.1:0-49012 GCA_902168425.1 Peromyscus attwateri
CTTTGTCCAGAAGGGAAGTCCGTCGGGGCAGGCTGGGAGCTTTGTCCAGAAGGGAAGTCCCGGAGAAAATCTTTATAAAGAACTTTACAGTTTGGTAGAGTTTTGCTTTCTTAATTAGTACTGTATAATTACAAATATCAGTGAAAACACACAGTTTGCAGAAGATACAATCTATTACTATCGCAAAAATTCAATCATTTTAAAGACATAAACATTCTAGTTTTACATGATCTTTCTATGATTATTATGTGTCCAAGGCATACTACATATTTAATTATATTTATAGAATATCTCCCAGGTTGTTTAAGTCACAATCCTTTGTGCCTCTGGGCTTTACTTCTAAGCATGTACCTCTTCTCCATAGTCGTCAAAGCTATCTGACTTATCTGTACATGAAGCTTTCTGACTGTCTTGGTAAGGTTCATTCGTCTTTAATGTTTCCTGTGATTCTTACAGCTGTTAGACTCTAAGGTTCACGGTGTTAATGATGTCTGCATGCTGCCTTTCTCACATGGACCTGTGGTAGATTAAAAAAATTAGGAATTGAGTGTCTTTTGGGGTAAATCTGTATTTCACATTTTGCACAAGCATTCCTCCTATTATTGCATACATATTATTATAGTTAGATTAGAAATGATATCCATGCTGCTACCCCAAAGGCCAATTTTCAGGAGTCTCCTACTTTGGCATTCATTTAATATTTGCCGTTGATCTCTCCTTTCTTGTGAATCCCTCTAGTGTGTGAATATTTCTTCTCTCCATTAGGATGCCTTGAAATGTGCTTCCTTTCACTTTATATAATTCTTTTTAAAAATTTGCATATTCTTTATTATCAAATTTTAAAAATAACTTAAAATGAGATAGGAATTGCATCACTCGCCCTTTCCCTCACTCTAGACCAGTGGTTCTTAAGCTGTGGGTAGTGACCCTTTGGGGGATAGTTGTTGTAAATCCTAATGTAATTATCTGATATGCAGATGAGAAGAAGCTGCTATCCCTAAACCAATTAGGGAAAACCACAGGTATCAACCAGGTCCAGCTTGATGGTCCTATGAATGCTGGCAAAACTGCTGTGATTGAAGCTTTATGCTTGGTGGTATTGTCACTTGTAACCATGGAGGAATTTTCTGGGATCACATCTCCAGCAACCATCGTTATAGCTTCTGTATTACTCTGAAAGATATGAAATAGGTACTCATCTTATCAAGTAAATATTTTAAGGGAGCGTTCTCATACATATGTAAGTGTGTTGGAGGATAGGCATCAGTAAAACAGTACATTTGGTTTTGGGGGTAAACTTTCTGGTTATCAGTGAATAATATTGCTGAAGACCTACTTCACAAATGGTGAGAATAATGAAGAGTGCAGGAGAGAGTTCTGCTCTACATTCTAGACACAACCAACTGGGTCCATTTTCCTTTCAACCCTGAACAGTCACCCAAAGTTCCTAGTCTAGGTCCTGATGGTCAGTTAGTGTCTGACTGTAGCAAGAATGAAACAATTGAATGACCTGGCTGTCCACCAACCTGTCCATCTTCCTTGTCATTTCTCCTCAGCACCCCTTCATGCCATGGTTGGAAATCCTCATGTTTTCATTTTCAAAGATGGTAATAACCTCACTTGAAATAAATAGAAAGTACCGATCATTTCCCATATAAGTGTAGTTTGTGAAAATAAGTGAATTTCACCTTGTTTTTTTTTAGGGTAATTGAAATTAAAATGGTCGACTTTCTTAAAAGACAATATATGTGTTCCCCTCCTGTTGTGTTACAATATTAATTAAAACTATTTGGAGATTGTCATTTATATTATGGAAAGAAGATTGTCAAGATTATAAGAGATGATTGTCATTATTTATATTTTCAAGGCAGATTAACCCTTAAAAGAAATATTGAAATTAGAGGTTTCCAATTTTAGCATTTCTTCTGAATATTATATATATATATATATATATATATATATATATATAAAGCCAAATTGTATACATATACATGTGTATATGTGTGTGTGCATGATTAGATTTTCTGATGGTGAAATGCAAATGGAAATACAGATGTTTCATATATTTGAGACATATGTGTATATGTGATGTATGTGTGTATGTATATCCTGAAGTGAATGTTACATGCCATGCTTGTATTTTGACTGCAGCATATTCCATTGGGTGGGCAATCTTTCTCTGGAGTATCATGTTAGTCTTCACATCTTTTGGATTTTAGAAAGATTTATATGTAGAATTTTTGAATTAGGGGTTATACTTGTGACAGATTGTCTTTTGAATCTGATAGAGGGGAGTCATTACCTTCAAAGTGTAGCCACATATCATCTCACCAGTCTCCAATGAAGAGATCCATACCCAGGTACACACAACAAATGCCCCGGGTAAAACCCATTCTACCCCCCCCCAAAAAAAAATACAAAAAAAAAAACATGGATATGGGAAGGAGAGCTTTCAGGAGACAGAAGGGAAAGAAGATGGAGTGATAGAAAATAATCAGAACACATTGTATACATATGTGAAAATATCAAAGAACAAACTCTATATAAAAGAGTGTTTCGCAAGAACACTTTTGATATCATCAGAAGGCTTAATAGGAAGACATATTTGTAATCATTTGACTAGGTTATTGGAAAACAGAATCCTCTTTGTGGTTAGCTGCACGAGATGCACTGTGTGGGTTTACAAAAGGAGCAATTATACTGAGCTCCTTCCTGACTTGCTAGCACAGGGAGAAGAACAATGGAATATGAATTTTTTTTAAGTCAGGCAATATTTTTTATCTTATTTATTTTGAAAATTTCATTAATGTAATTATTTAAGTAAAATATAAAACATTTAACTAATTTTCTTGGTATTGAAGTTATGGAAGTAAACAAGCAGAAAAGTTTAGCACTTAACTAAATGGAGGGGAGAAATGTTAAAGCACATGGTTTTCTAAAAATGCCACGTCTTTAAAATACACAGTATGGTCATTCTAAACACTCACCAATCAGAAAAATGTCCAGACTATGGCTATTCTTGGCCATTGAAAAATGTGAACTCTAAAACGTCCTTCAGCACAGGCTTTGTTGAGGTGCATCTACCATGGCATGAGCCCTACCTGGCTGATAGAAATGAATGACTCCTCCTCTGCTCTGGAGCAGGAAGAACTAGGTCTTATCTCAAGTAATTCCAACTACAATGAAATCAAACTAAAAGAGTCACTTGACTCTCTTTCTAGTTGTAAGAGAAACTCTAGAATAAAATATGTCATTCCACTGAGTAACCTGTGGATAGATGACTGTGTGGACAAGTCTGGATAGACAAAAGCTCTGCTTGCAAGTCTGTTCTCCTGTTCTGGCACATGGGAAATTTTGTGGCCACTTTCAGTAAGACTTCCCTAAAGTTTGGATCTGTGTTCATAAGAGGCTGGCTGTGGAAATTGTGTATCATCTTAGTGCTGTTTAATTCACAGGGAAAAAACAAATCAATGAACCAGAATGTTTACAAAAAAGAAACCACTTTAGCTTGATTGTATACAGGCTACCAATTTAAGTTTTCCCTGTCATGAAGAATCTAGTTTGTCTGTACTTTCTACCAAACATATTTCCTCATGTAAGTGGATTCCTTAGATTTTTATCTGTGATGTTCATCAGGACTCTACAAGATCCTTGGGGTACAAGTGAGGTGCATTATGTTCTTGAAGGATATGAACAGAAAAAAAGTCTTACTCCATTCTCCTTATTTTTTCCTAATATGATCTTGTATTCTCTGGGTTTTGAAATTACACTAACTGATCTCTCTCCAATGATATTGTATAGTATAATTAAATTTATATATACCTCCTACACTCCCAAGTCAATTTCCTAAAAATATCTAGTATTTAACTGTACAGATAAAATAGCTACTCATTGAAAGAACAAGTTCTTGAATGTTTGTGTAGTGGAATATCATTAGTGTCTGTAGTCAACTCATGAGGACCAGTGTCAACAGACCATCAGAGTCCGAGTTAATTTGTGGAGTGCAGATAAATGTCAAATTTACATTCTTATCTTTCATGAGGGGATGTGATCATGGTATACCGAGAATACCTTGAGAGCAGTTGGTGAAATCACAGGGATGGTGTAGCATACACCTGCTGTGGGCAAGCATACAGCAACATTCTTCTTTCTTTTCCACATGAAAAATTCATCACATTTAGCCTCCCACTTTGAATGGTCCTCATTCTTGTGTCCAAATTTCTAGACACATCACAGAGTTTACTCAACTAACAAAAACACCTGCAAGTTTTTTAACTTTCTAGGTTCTGCGACTTTGCTCTTTACCCAAGAAAACCATTTCCACAGAAATATTTGAGGAAGAAGATCATCTTTGTGTCATTCTCTAAATACACTCTTTTCCCTTGTTAATATTCCTGAAGATTATCCATAGTTAGTGCTTAGTGTTAGTGCATACTGAATTTGAGAAGAAGTACTGTGTTTAGGGATTTATGAAGACTTTCATGACAGCATTTCCATTAAACTTTTCTTTTTATGAAGGAATAAGATTTGGAAGTCATATTTAGACTAGTTCACATTCAATTGAATATGTATCAGTGTCTTCAACCACGCCTATCACTAAGTGTCTTTAAAGTTTCCTGCTATGTCACTTTTGTAATTTGGTGATATTAGATGATTATGTAGACAACAGTCTATGTACATGTGAAGGTTGGGAATCACAGGCATAACCCACCCTTCTGATGAAACTGGCTGCAGGCAGAATATAAAGTGGATGAGCAGGTAATTGTAGAAACATGAAATGTGCTGGTCCTTGGGCAAAAATCAGTCCATAGTTCCACAGCAAGTTGCAGAGAATTACTACATGACTATGTAGTACCAATCATGGATGTAACACCATGAGAAAAGGGAGAAGAAAAGTCTGTGCATGACTGTCCTTCACAGCATGGATCATTATTTTCAGAAAGTGAATACAACTCACATATTAAACTTATGAATGGAAACAATATGCGGCACAGGGCTGTGGGTAAAGGGTAAGAAAAATAGGAAATCGAGTAAGGGTTGGTCTTAGATATAAAAAATATTCTCGAACAAAATGAAGTTGATGATTATAAGACTGTATATGTTTCAAATATCACTGAGGTCAAACTCATTCAACATATACTTTACAGTTTGTAAAAAAATTAGTAGTCCACCAATTTTTAAGCCATATTTAGAATATTAAATGATACAGTGTATCAGTGATGGGCTTTTTATTAATTAGCATCAGGAGAATTTAGTTTATGACTCACACAAATGAAGGACAAACTTTCTAGGAACTAATAATGTGTCATATATCAATTCTGTAATTGATATGAGAAAATAACAATTATTTTCTTGTATAAGGTGTTTTCACTAGGTTAAGTATATTCTAACCAAAGGTCACACATCTCACATGTAGTTTAGTGTTAATTTTGGCACCTTTCTATGTGAACATTGCCTCAAGCTAAGAGGACACTCTAAACCTTGATCACCTTTCTATACACATAAAACAAAAGCTTGGAGGAATTGTTGGCCCAGCCATGATCTTGTCACAAAGTGACAGTCAAGGTTTGAAATCCACAACCAGCCTCCACCCTATAGTGAACTTCCTGTCAAGTAAGGTTTCCAGTGAAATAACAGGTCAGTCAGAAGCCCAGTCAAGTGGAGAATGTCACCTACTCCTGCATCATCGATGACAACTGCCTTACAATATATTTACAAGGAATAGTCTTTTAAAATCTTAGCATAATTTTTTCAAGAGTCTAATTTTTTTCACTTTTTACATTATAGTTCTATGGAACAGAAAGATAAGTGGTACTTTTTTCTCCAAAGCTATTTTAGGGGTATTCATATTTTAATTCTTTGGTGGTATAAGAACATATATATACACACACACATAATCTGACAGACTGTCTCCAAATGTGCAGTGGATTAGATGTTCCCTCACTACTGCTTTAAATTCTCCTGTTAACATGCATGTTTTGTTTAATTTTAATGAGTTCTGCTTGCAATATTCTTCATCTTCTCCTCTTTAATCTATATATTGGGGTAAATAGTACTCTCCAGGCTTATTTTAAGTTCCTGTCAATGCAGGTTATGCTATCATGCACACTGAAATCATTTGCTACTTCCTACTTCGAAGTCAAGAAGTTTTCTGTCCTTCCCTTGCAGACAAAACATTTTGAGGACTGGGTAGGCTTCCAAATCTCATATACTAGGGCAATGTGCTAGCTGACTATGTCTTTGTTTCTGAAATATTTTGAATATACCTTAATATATAATGTATATTTATGAACTGATACTCTTACATTTAGAACTAACATGATATTGATAAAATATTAAAAATGATTGGCTCAAAATAAGCTCCTAGCAAATTCATTACTGTGATTTATGTTTTTGTTGCATTTGAGCAGATCCATTAATGAAGCCAAAAGGGGCTACAGGAAGCATTTTGAACTGTAGATATTCACCAAGAAAATCTCAAGCTGTGTCAGTGTATGTGAATATAAAAGCAAAAATTGCATTCCAAGTTTATGACTAGAAGAAAAACAGGCAATTTTTTGAGTAATGGAAGACAGGGTCATAAGAAGAGCATAGAGGGGAGAGAGATCTTGAGAATTTAGACAGTATTTTGTATAAAAGGTATATGTGTATGCCATGTAAACATATATCTTTCATATGTGATATATAGAAAGCAACATAAAGGGAGATTGATCCACATTAGCTACAGTGCCAACACAAAAGACATGATTTTTGATTAAATGACTGGAAATTAAGTCAGGTAGTTCCAACAAAACTTCCAAGCTAAGTATTCCTACTTAAATTAAAGGTTTTTTTCCAGTCCTAATTGTTTACATACAGACTTATGTGTTGGTTCTACTATTCCTTATTTATTTTAAAATGTTTTGTCTAATAATTAATAATTTTGATCATAGATGATTATGATAACCACATTTTAAGCAAAATATTATCGAGAATTATATTCAGTCTCCATATTCACCTGTTTGGTTATGTTTTACCCTTTATACCTGTCCCCTGCTCCTTCTCTTTGTCTCTCACTGTGGATTCTCACACTTGCTTTTGAAGAACAGATACATAGCCGTGGTTCTTTATTCTCATAGCCATGTGAATCTCATAGGCATAAGGATAGCCTTTCATGTAACTTCTGTTCAGAATTCATCTTTAGCAATTTAATGTGTATGTATGTGTGTGTGTGAGAGAGAGAGAGAGACAGAGACAGAGAGAGATAGAGAGACAGGGTCATCATGTGTGTATAATGCTTAGGATAAATCTCAAGACTTCATACATACTAGACAGTTGTTCTGTCACCGAGCTACACTCATATCTATTAAAATAATTGTTCTTCTAATTCTTCTATTATTGTTCCTATTCCACTACTGGATTCACTGAAGATCAGCAAAATAGCTAGCTACTATGTAGAATTCTGAGCATTGAAAAAAACTTTCTTACTGTAAACACAGGGTGGAATCTAGCTGAAAGGATTACCCTGTTTCAGTCTTTTGTAAATGCTAATGGGTATAAAACACATTTAGGGTCAATATTCTAATGTGTCACTGTTGAAATTGAACTAGAGTAACCAAGGTGTGCAAGAGGAAGATAGTTTAGATTATTCAGCAATTGGTTCTGTGTACTTGGTCCCCATTATACAAAACAGTACTTAAGGAGAAATTTGTTGTGTAAAAGTAATTTCTAGACTGTAACATAAATCATGAGAACACTGTAGCTAGCTTTGCTGAACCAGATGTGTCTTCAGGACCGAGAAAAGCAGACTGTCCAGTAGGGAAATTTTCTCTTGCCCTGCTTGCTTGATTTCAGCTGTAGCAAAGTTAGGTATTGTACAAAAGAAATCTCCCTGGTATCATAAAACACAGTTGTAAATAAGAACTAATTACTTTAAAATAAAAATGTCTACCAATTTCATCAAAGATTCTCTTGTTTTTATATTTTATCCTACAATAATTTCCAGTACCTTTTTGTGTAGTGCAGATGATTAGCAATGGATATGTTTCAGCCTTTCTTCATGTGGTAATGTGTTTATTTCCCTTTTATTCTTAAAGAGATATTCTCAGAACATAGAAGTCTTCTAGTTTTTTTAGTACTTAAATATCATCCATCATTTTTCTTTCTCCATGTTTTCCAGTAAGTAGTCAGCAATGATCCCTCATACATATTTTTAACCACTTCTTTGATGGTTTTCTTTGATTTTCTATTCATAATTTGGTCTTTTGAGGTTTGACAATTCTTTGAATCATCTGTGTATTTCATTACACTTAAAATAAACCTGTATTTTTTTTTTGGATAAATTAGGGAAAATTTTTACCTATTCATATGTTAGGATTTTTTTTTCTTCATTTCCTCCTTTTTCCTTATTAAACTTCTTAGGATTGAACATACATTTCTTAGACTGTTTATCTTTTTAAACACATAGATGCAGATGATTTCTGAAATTATCAGATAATTTTATACAAGTATGCAAATTGACTACAAACTCACCTGCACTACTCCTAAAATACCCCCAAATCCCTTCGTACCTTCATGTCCTCTCTCTCTCTCTCTCTCTCTCTCTCTCTCTCTCTCTCTCTCTCTCTCCCCTATTGACATCATTTACACATGTATAAAATATTGACTTTTTGGTCACATAAACCCTCCTCCTTCTTGCCGATTGGACTCCCGGAGCTCCACCCAGGGCCTGACCATGGATATTTGCATCTAGTTCCCTCAGTCACTGGGTGGGGTTTCTAGCACGACAATTAGGGTGTTTGGCATCCTATCACCAGGGTAGGTCAGATCGGGCCATTTCTCGACTATTGCCAGCAGTCTATTGTGGGGGCATCTTTGTGGATTTCTGTGGGCCTCTCTAGCACTTTGCTTCTTCCTATTCTCATGTGGTCTTCATTTACCATGAACATTCCTTGTGTTCCCTCTCTGTTCTTGATCCAGTTGGGATCTCCTGCTCCCCTAAGTTCTCTTTCCCTCACCCCTCGCCCCTCATTACCCCCACTCACGTCCAGACTGTTCATGTAGATCTCATCTATTTCTCTGTCACTGGGCGATCCCCGTGTCTTTCTTGGGGTCCTGTTTTCCAGGTAGCCTCCCTGGTATTGTGAGTAGCCGTCCATTGTGACGTCCTTGTTCCACAACTAGTATTCTCCTATGAGTGGGTACATACCATGTTTGTCTTTCTGAGTCTGGGTTACCTCACTCAGGAGGATTTTTTCTAGATCCATCCATTTGTCTGCAAACCTCATGATGTCATTGTTTTTCTCTGCTGAGTAGTATTCCATTGTGTATATGTACCACAGTTTATTTATCCATTCTTCGGTTGAAGGGCATCTAGGTTGTTTCCAGGTTCTGGCTATTACAAATAATGCTGATATGAACATAGCTGAGCAAGTGCCCTTGTGGTATGATTGAGCATTCCTTGGGTATATGCCCAAGAGTGGTATAGCTGGATCTTGGGGGAGATTGATTCCCAATTTTCTAAGAAAGCACCATATTGATTTCCACAGTGGCTGTACCAGCTTGCATTCCCACCAGCAGTGGAGGAGAGTTCCCCTAGCTCCACATCCTCTCCAGCACAATGTGTCCTCAGTGTTTTTGATCTTAGCCATTCTGACTGGCGTAAGGTGGTATCTCAGAGTTGTTTTGATTTGCATTTCCCTAATGATTAGGGATGTTGAGCAATTAAGAGTTGTTGGGACCAGGGATGGATGGAATACAGGGACAAGTGGCCAAACGAATGGAAACACATGAACTGTGAACCAATGGCTGAGGGGCCCCCAACTGGATCAGGCCCTCTGAATGAGTGAAACAGTTGATTGGCTTGATCTGTTTGGGAGGCATCCAGGCAGTTGAACCGGGTCCTGTGCTCAGTGCATGAATTGGCTGTTTGAAACCTGGGGCTTAGTAGAGAGGCTTGGCTCAGCCTGGGAGGAGGGGACTAGACCTGCCTGGGCTGAGTCCACCAGGTTGATCTCAATCCTTGGGGGAGTCTTTGCCCTAGAGGAGATGGAAATGGGGGGTGGGCCGGGGGGAGGGGGGTGGGGCAGGAGGGGGGAGAACGGGGGAATCTATGGCTGATATGTAAAGTTGAATTATATTGCAAAATAAAATAAAATAAATTAAAAAAAATATTGACTTTTTTTACTTAATCTTGTATAATATTTTCATGATTTCTATTTCTCTCTGAGGCTATAGTTATTTCTTACTTGAAACTTAATTTCTTTACATCACTGAACATAATTATAAAAATGTATTATTCCTCACAATTTCAACATGTGATCTATTATGAGGTTGTTCTTCACTCTTGAAGTTATTTACATATCCCTGGTTCAATATGTATCAAGTAATATTTTAACATATGCAGCAAAACTCTCAGTTATATTTTCATTTTTAATTCTCCAATAAACCTTATTTTTAGAAATATTTCATTTAAAGGTACTCTGTTTTGTAAATGTATTTTTTATAAATAAAATAACCATCAGGAGGAAATATACACAACATGGGCAAGCATTATTTAGTTCTTATTATTCTCTAAATGCTTTGAAAATACAATGTCTTACAATGATGTGAATTAAAACACTATTAGTCTATCACACATATTTTTTTCTGTAAAAAACACTTCATTGTTTTAAAATTATGGAGAATAGTTTTCACACATTCAACAAAATATCAGAAGCTTTTCCTATCATTAGAGGAATCTCTCTCTGTATATACATATATATATATATATATATATATATACACACACACATACATGTACATATATATATAGTGTGTGTGTGTGTGTGTGTGTGTGTGTGTGTGTGTGTGTGTGTGGTGTGCGTGCTGTTCTAGTGCGTGCATGTGTGTTAAAGTATCGATAATGAGGTAAGAAGAAAACTTGCAGGAGTTTGTGGGAGTCCACAAAGGTTTTCTAGAGAGATATGAGCTTGCTTTACACAGCAGGGCTACATTAGGTGATGGCTTGACCATGTGCAAGGTCACTAGGTGTTTGGGATGGTCTGCATTTGCTGTGCTGCGGGGGGGGGGGTGTCTTTTGTTCCACCTCCTGATATTTCTTTAAAAGCCCTTTAGTAGAGACAGAAGGGGCTGATGGATTTTGATCCAGGCCCTCCTGAGCTATCCTGTGTTTCTAATTGTCTGTCTCATCTATAATTCTATCTATATATTTCTTATTTCTCCCACCTCAAGAGTACCCTGGATGAAAAAGAGAGAGCAGGTTTCTCTCAAATGGTGGCAGAAACAGTGACCAGGGACTTTGCAAAAGGGGGATAGAGGGCTCCATAGGAAGTTAGGATGTGTACAGTTATGGAAATTAAGGTGGCGGTAATCTATTTTCAGGAGTAAAGGGGGCTGAAAGATGCCCTAAGTGAGGCTGCAGCATATATTTCTCTTTATCAGGGTTTCTTTCTTTCTCTCTCTCTCTCTTAAAATTATATCTATGAAAATTAAGGAAAAATGTAAGGTAAGGTAGTAATGTAATATAGAAAATCTTTAAAAAAATAGAATACAAGAATATAGCATAAAAATTTTAGGATTAAGATAAACAACAAAATGGAGGAACTATGTCCTTAATTTTCTAACTATGAGGCTAGGAATGCAAACTGGGAAAATAGGGAAAAAAATCAGACAAAGAATAATCTATCAAAGAAGAGCTTAATGAGGAAAAAAAGATTACTATGAGAAGCTTTAAGTTCCAAGCAGAAGAGGAAAGAATTTTCCCTGAAGTAATTGTGGGTGAAATAAAACTTTCACTCTGCTGACACTGCCACTATATGGAAACATTATAACAACAAAGCTAGTTTCCTCTTGGCCATTGAAGCCAAAATTTAGAGAACAGAAGTCTTGGGAAAACTTGGTGGTCTTTCTCTCTCAAAAACTGAAAGATTTCTTGTGAAAAAACTTAGTCTATTTCTAAAAAACTAAAAGCCATTTAGAACTTTCTTTCTCAGCATCTCTTTCTGTAAGGAAAAACATTTAAGACACTGGGAGACAACTTCTACCAGAATGGGAGAATCACTATAATGACTCTAGAAATATCAAGCCTTTTGGAAATTAGCAAATCCTCTCTGCTGGAAGCTAATATTAGAAAAACAACAGACAATATCCCCGGAGGCTAGATAGAGCTTAACCATAGACACTCAGGACAGTACAGGCAGAAAATCAGAGCAGGGACAGCTTACCTCAAGACGAAGCCACAACACAGGCAGTACAGGACCCAGGGAGGTGAGGAGGAAGCAATGGCAGTTTTAAAAATCCTCCCTGCAATGAAGGAGGCAGGAACTGACAGAGGACTGATCTATAAAGTCTGTAAAGAACTCAAGAAACTGATATCAAAATACTGAACAATCAATCCAATTAAAAAATGGGCTAAAGAGCTAAACAGAGAATTCTCAAAAGAAGAATCACAAATGACTGAAAGACATTTAAAGAAATGCTCAACATCCTTAGTCATCAGGGAAATGCAAATCAAAACGACTCTGAGATACCACCTTACACCTGTCAGAATGGCTATGATCAAAAACGCTAATGACAGTCTATGTTGGAGAGGATGCGGAGCAAAGGGAACACTCCTCCACTGTTGGTGGGAATGCAAGCTTGTACAACCACTGTGGAAATCAGTATGGCGGTTTCTCAGAAAATTAGGAATTGAACTACTTCAAGACTCAGCCATACCACTCTTGGGCATATACCCAAGGAATGCTGATTCATACCACAAAGATACATGCTCAACTGTGTTCATAGCAGCACTATTCGTAATAGCCAGAACCTGGAAACAACCTAGATGCCCATCAACTGAAGAATGGATAAATAAAATGTGGTACATATACACAATGGAGTACTACTTGGCAGAGAAAAACAATGACAGCATGAAATTTGCAGGCAAATGGATGGAACTAGAAAATATCATACTGAGTAAGGTAACCCAAACCCAGAAGGACAAACATGGTATGTACTCACTCGTAAGTGGATTCTAGATATAAAGCAAAGAACAGTCAGACTGCAATCCACAGAACCAGGGAGGCTGTATAGTAGGGGGGACCCTAGGATGACTGTGGCTTATAATAAGTTTTGGTTTTATTCAATTACTGGGCAAGCCTCAATGAAACATTTCACTATTAGGATAAGAATTTATACTGTATTAAGCTGATAATAGAAAAATAAATTTAAAAAAAATAAAAAAAGTTTTGTTTCAAATGCGTTTGTTTCATTTCACCGACCTGGTGAGGAGAGGGAATAAAGCCCTGAAGGCTTTTTGCTTCTGTCAATAAATGCCATCTGAATGTGTGTGCTTGGGAACAGCATCAGGCGAAGGAAATAGACCTATCAATGCAAGCTTAGGGAAGAAAAATACCTCCCATGATGAAAAAGTGAAAGCTTAAAACTTGAATTTAACCTTATGGCCAGAAGTAGGAAATATGGTGTACCCAAAAGGTAAGCTAGGAAATGTAGTTTGAGGGGCAGTCCAGGAAACATGGAACTTGGTGGAACAACATGGCAATATAGAGAAGGGCACTATGGAAAATGTAGTTTCATCAGATTGAAATGGCAATACTGCCCAGAAATGGTTTTTCAGCTCAGAATGCAGTTTCTTTCCAAAGCAATGTCAGAAAGATTACTCTTAACTCCTGAAAACTAAAAGCAGACAAACAGCCTACAATGGGTGATTTCTTTGCAGGTCTCACAGGGGAATGGGGAGGCATGTGTTCAGAAAGGAGCGACTGCATTGTAGATGGGGATCAGAGTCCAGAAAATCTGAAAAGCTACAACCACAGTCTGAGTTAAATAACTCATGGTCAGAGTATATCACAGCTGCTAATAAAAATAACATCAGGGGTTGAGCAGCTAATAAATGAAGTGAAAATATGAAATCATAAATACGTTCTTCTTCAGAGTAAGCTAGTGAAGGATGTATTTCACAAAACAACATCTACGTTCTAGATTCCTTTGAACAGCAGCAGTTTTGGTGAACAAATAACCTTCCCAGAAATATTGCGCTAATAAAAATCCATCAGAAACATCAGAATTGTTAAAAGAACTCATGGCAAATGCAGCTTTAAAAAATTAAGAATGGAGATAGTTGTCTGAGAGTTTGGTGTTAAATAGGGAACAGAAGAATATCAGCTCCAATGGAAAGGTGAAAAGAAATGGAGCTAGGAGCCACACTGCTTTTGTCTGAGTAGCAGCAGATTGATCAGTGCAGGCTTGAGACAGCGCATAATAGCTTCACAAGGAGTTTTTACTAAGAGCGTTATGGCAGCTCAATACAATAGTTTCACCCTCATCCTGAGCCAAGGCTTTTTGGCAGAGCAAATAGAAAGCTCTTCTGTAACAGAAAAGTTTTTCTGAATTGTGGCACAGGCTGCAATGAGGACAGCCCCTAGTTAGAAACTGTCTACTGCTGAATGCATCTCTGCCAGTTCCAGAATGGCTGAGAGAGCTCAGTGGAAAAGGTGACTTGGGGGGAGTGGGATTTTTCCAACAATGTTACAGCCCCCTAGCAATAAGTGCTACAACTCCATAGCCACAGCACTCACTAAATTCCAGGGTTGAGGGTGTCATTGACAAATCAGGCTCTTTTTTTCCCACTGTCAGGAGAACTTTCAGAATGATATCAAAGCTGACTATAAGCTCTGAACTTTAGAAATGATTTGCATACTTCTTGTCTTGTTAATAGTTTAGCTAAAAAATCTATTCTAGATGTTAAGAAATCTTTTCTAAATGTTAAGATATCTCTTTCAGATGCTTGCTAATGTAAGTTAGTTCTAATTGTCCGTATAGTTCTATAGAGTTTCCTTTTGAATATAAGCTTGATAAATAGTTCTTCTAAGAGAAATGTGCTAATAGAGTTTTTTTATGAATATAAGCTTATGAAATAATTATATAGAGTATCCTCTTATATAGGTTTGTAAGAAATATAAATATATAAGCTTATAAAAGTTATATATATATATAATGATGTAGTTTAAAGAAATATAAATATGTATAGTTAATAGCCATGCTAGTTATAAATATGTATAGGAAATAGTCACAATAGTTGTAAATATATAACATTTATACTAAAATTATGTTGATGTTAATGAACCAGAGTTTGATAGAAGCTAAGGGAATCTTTATGTTGTATTTTATCTGATGTGGATTGCATCAAGACTTTATTGATTTTAAAAGGGCTTGACACAGCTAAGGCTGTTATAGATACCTTAAGACCCATTCTAAAAAAGAAATGCCACCTTTATCATCCTTACTCCTGTACTCCTGTTGTTGCGGCTATAGAGATGGTTGTAAGTTCTACAGGAACCTGGGCCAGAGCTAAGTTAAGCTCAGTACTCCCTCCTGCTAGAGGCTGAGAGTCAAGGACAGTCAACTTTCTCTTGATAGCTTTCAACCTAAGACAGAGTAAGCATGATAGAAATCATGTCTCCATGATGGGTGATAGAAAAAATAATCAGGGAGAACAACCTAAGACAGACCTCAATCTATCTGATGGAGCCTGAGAGGCTCTTTAAAAAATTAAGAGGGACCTGTGGAAGTCCACAAAGGTTTTCTAGAGACACAGAAGGGCTGCATTAGGAGATGGCTTGAAAACATGCAAAGTCACCAGGTGTTTGGGATGTTTTGCACTTGGCTGTGCTGGGAGAAGGTCTTTTGCTCCACCCCTTGGTATTCCTTTAAGAGCCCTTTAGTAAAGACAGAAGGGGCTGATTGGTTTTGATCCAGGCCCTACGGAGCTATCCTGTGTTTATAATGTCTCTCTCCTCTATACTTCTATCTATATATTTCTCACTTCTCCCTCCTCAAGAATACCCTGGGGGAAAAAGAGGGAGCAGGTCTCCTTCAGGAGTTGGTTGTCTAGTTCCTTCCATCATGGATGTTCTGTGAGCCCTGTTCTATCTTTCTGGCTATAGATAATTAACTCCACATTCTGAGCAAAAACACATTGGCCCCTTCCCATTATATTAGTACCATAGGATCAAAGCTCTGCTTTTCAGATGCTTTTCCATAATTCTTAATCTGTGGTTAGTAAGATGTCCTTGTTCATAAAATTCAATTAACCTGGCATGTTAAAGTAGGGTCTGGCATCAGTCTTCAGCACTGCACACACACTTAATTTTCAAGGTAGTCAGTTATGCCTAGCAGTTAAAGGATGATAAATAAAAATACCTTCAAAGAGGTGGCTTATGGAGTGGTTTCCTTTTGTCTTGCTTCAATGTTGTTAAAGATATGGAGAGGGCATTTGTGCTGTTTTTCTTCTTTAAAGGAAGGACAGTTTCCTAGAGTCTTACAACCCTCATTGCAGATACCTCTGATATTATAGAAACCATGTGCATAAAACTATATCTATCTATTGATTGTCATATTTTATGATGATGTATTATAATTCCAACATATCAGTAGTATCAAATCAGATTCCTATTAATTGGTTTCATCCTATTTTCTAAACATTGTCTTCCTGGATCTCTGAAGCAGATTCTAAATGTGAGAGTCGGTAATACTATAAGCTATTTGTTCTTAAGAGTATTAAGAGATAAAGTTTCATTTCTAAAATATTCATTTTGGATTTCCAGATCTATTACCTCAATAGATTCTACAGTGAATATCATTTATTTACAAAGCATGATGTGGAATAAATGCTCATCCATATTGGTATTTCCAAAAATGAAAGGAAGGAAGAAAAAAAGAAAGAAAGAATGCTGCCAGTTCTTATCCTGATTTTCCTAGCCCTGTACACATGTTGTACCTTAAAATAAAGCTGTAACATGATAGAAGCAAAGCTGGGGTGGACAGTAAAGGCCTCAGCCCTGTTTTTAACCCCCTATAAGTAAAGAAAATTCAGAATGCTGAGCTCCAGCACCCATGGCTTCACATTCACCCTTTATCATAATTGTAGATGAATTTCTAAACAGTCTTATTAAATAAAACACAGGGAGCCAGATATAGGGGTGAAAACCTGAGAGATCAGAAAAATAGGGAAAGCCACAGTTAACCTCACCTCACCAACTCCACAGCTTCCAAAGAGTGAGCTACTTCTTGTATACCCACATCTATATGCCTTTCTGTTCTGTTCTCTTATTTGCTCTTTCAGCCCAGCTACATCACTTCCTTTTCCTGCCCAGGTCTATCACTTCCTGTCTGTCTGTACAGACCTCCAGACTTCTATGATTAGTGCTGGGATTAAAGACTTGTGTCACAATGCTTAGCTCTATTCCCCAATGTGGCCTTGAACTCACAGAGATCCAGACAGATAGATCCCTGCCTCACAAGTGATAGGATTAAAAGCATGTACTGCCATTGCCTGATTTCTATATAATGTCTGGCTTTTTCCTCTGATCCTCATGTAAATTTTATTGGGAGACACAATACATCACCATACATAAAATCCAGTTACTGGTTCTGTTTGAGTACCCAGTACCCAAGTACTTAAATGTAAGATAAATAGGTTAGACTGACAGTCTACTAGGGAATATAAAGGGAAGAAAACAAGGTATTTATTCTACATTAGCATTGTCTTTACAGATGTAGATTGTAGGTGATGATTAGAAAATAACTAATTATGTAATCATGTGCTTTCAACTCACTTTATAGCATTTTTCTCTGCACTTTTTATAATCTTTGCATGTAATAACAACAGGCTTGGAGACAGTGAATGATGTTATCAAGAAGTTACTGCCTATTATAGGAATGCCTTCAAGTTACTTTCAAGATACGTTAAGTTAAAACTGAGTTTTGTTTTTGAGATCCACATATGTGCAAATGTGCAAATAACCATATACCAAAGATACTTGATCATGACAAATTTATAAAACACATTTTACAATCACCTTTTGGAAACAAAGGCATTTAAGATATAATGAGAGTCTTTAGATGGACATTTTTCTTGAATATTTGTCTAAGTTCATGAGAAATAAAACTCATAGTCAAATGATATTTAGCTATACTTTTAGTCTCATTAGAAAATAAACATGTTCTATTATAAAGAAAAATTGAGATTATTTGGTCATATGTACACAACAGGTTTAAAGGCTGCCAATCTGAGAAGGCATAATGGTTTTTATCTTTTTTTCTTTTCTTTTTTTTTTTTGATTATATTGTACTTTCTATTTGGTATGTAATTGATTCTCCTTTCCTATTCCTTCTTTTTTTTTCATTTCTGGTTATATGGAAGTGTAGATGTATGTGTTTGGGTGTGTTCTTTTTTATTTTTATGCATATGTGTTTGGGTATTTCTGTCTCTGTTCCTTCTATTTACAGACATATCTGTGTATAATGTTGTCTTTTTGTATATATGTGTGTGTGTGTGTGTGTGTGTGTGTGTGTGTGTGTGTCTGTGTCTATTTTTTCTGTTTTCATTTATTAAAAACTTTTTTATTCATTTTACATACCAAAGATCCTGCTCATCCCTCCTCCCTCCCCTCCAGCCTCCCTCTCCCAACCCAACACCATTCCCTCCTACACAAAGGTAAGGCCTCCCACGGGGAGGCATATTTAGTAGAGGCAGGTCCAAACTTCTCTCCCGGCCTCAAGGCTATGCGAGGTGTCCCATCATGGGTAGTGGGCTCCAAAGAGCCTGTTCATGTGCCAGGAATGGATTCTGATCCTACTGCCAGGGGGCCCCTTAAGAAGATCAAGCTATACAACTGTCTCATTATGCATAGGGCATAGTCTGGTCTCACCTAGGCTCCACAGCTATTGATCTAAATTTTATGAGTTTCCACTAGTTTGGTTTGGTTGTCTCTGTAGGGTTCCCCATCATGATCTTGACGCCCCTTACTCATAGAATCCCTCTTCTCTCTCTCTCTCTCTCTCTCTCTCTCTCTCTCTCTCTCTCTCTCTTAGACTAGATTCCTAAAGCTTGGGCTGGTGTTTGCTGCAGATCTCTGCATCTGCTTCCACCAGTTACTAGAGAAAGGCTCTATGATGACAGGGTATTCACCAATCTGATTACCTGAGTAAGCCAGTTCAGGCTCCCTCTCCACTATTGCTAGTAGTCTAAGCAGGGGTCATCCTTGGGAATTCCTGGAAACTTCCCTAGCACCAAGTTTCTCCCTATCCCCATGATGTCTCCCTCTATTATGGTATCTCTTTCATTGCTCTCACACTCCATCCCTATTACAATTCGACCATCCTCTCCCCTTATATTCTCATCACATATCCCCTGCCCTCCATGGCCCACCCCTCATCACCAGTTTACTTATGGAGATCACATCTATTTCCCATTCCCAAGGTGAACCATGCATCTCTCCTTGGGTTCTCCTTGTTAGCTAGCTTCTCTGTTGGTTGTAATCTGGTTATCCTTTGCTTTACATTTAGTATTCACTTTTGATTGAGTACATACCACGTTTGTCCTTCTGAGTCTGGGATACCTCACTCAGGATGATATTTTCTAGTTCCATCTCTTTGCCTGCAAATTTCATGATGTTACCATTTTTCACTGCTGAATAATATTCCATTGTGTATATGTACCACATTTTCTTAATCCATTCTTCAGTTGGGGGGCATCTAGTTTGTTTCCAGGTTCTGGCCATTTTGAATAATATTGCTATGAACATAGTTGGTCATGTGTCCTTGTGGTATGATTGAGCATTCCTTGAATAATTGCCCAAGAGTGGGATAGCTGGGTCTTGAGGAAGGTTGATGCCCAATTTTCTGAGAAACTGCCATACTGATTTCCAAAGTGAATATATAAATTTGCCCTCCCATCAACAGTGGAGGAGTGTTCCCCTTGCTCCACATCCTCTCCAACATAAGCTTTTATCAGTATTTTTTATCTTAGCCATTCATACAGGTTTAGATTGTATCTCAGAGTTGTTTGGTTTACATTTCCCTGATGACTAAGGATGTTGAGTAATTCCTTATATTTCTTTTGGCCCTTTGAGATTCTTCTATTGAGGATTCTGTTTAGTTCTGTAGCCCATTTTTAATCAGATTGTTCATATTTTGCTATCTAGTTTCTTGAATTCTTTATATATTTTGGAGATCAACCCTTTGTCAGATATGGGGTTGGTGAAGATCGTTTCCCGCTCTGTAGGCTGTCGTTTTGTCTTATTTACTGTGTCCTTTGCTTACAGAAGCTTCTCATTTTCACGAGGTTCCATGTATTGTTGCTCTCAGTGTCTGTGATACTGGTGTTATATTTAGGAAGTGGTCTTCCGTGCCAATGCATTCAAGACTATTTCCTACTTTCTCTACAGTCAGGTTCAGTGTAACTGGTCTTATTTATTTATTTATTGAAATGGAAAAGTAAGATGATTTTTATTGTTTTTTGTTGTTTTGCTTTTGAGATATGAGCTCACCATGTAGCCCAAGTTGGCCTTGGTGATGCCTTATTGCTCTCTATTGCTGTATATATTTTTGCACTGGCATCTTCTCATCTTTTCTTCCAATAGGTGAAAGTGGTGCTGGTGTCTGAGTGAGTTGCTCTTGGTCCAGTCTGTGCTTGGTGTGTCTGTGTCTCAGGGGGCCACTCTGAGTCCAGTCTTAGCTCTTAGTCTAATTAGAGCTGTTAGATTCTGTGTCTCAGGAAGCCTCTTTTGGTCCAGTGAGAGCTCTTTGTCCAATGAGAGTGAGGAGATTCTGGTTCTCAGGGAACCACTGTGTGGGTCTTGTAGATTACAGGGTCTGATGGTGTGTTTGGTTAGGGAACATGTCAACAGGAGTCTTCCCTGCTGGCCTGCAACTGGTACAGAGATGGGTGGGGGCTCCCAGGGACTGATTGTGCCCCAGGGCCTAGGCCCCAGAGGCAGGACTCTCTGGGTGGGAGAAGAGTCGCTCACTTCTTGGCCCATAATCCTAAAATTTTCTTTGTGTCCCTATAAGATACAACACCCTCTTCCAGCAGGAAGTAGTATGAGAAGCTATGCCCAAATTCCCAAATACACCAAGCTGGCTTTAGAGATGGAATTGGCTCACTCCTTCTCTAAACCCAAGCATATTGCAAAAAAAAAAAAAAAGATTGAGAAATTTTTCTTTCCTATATCAGAAGAACCCTCTGGTGTGGGACAGAGCAAAACCAATATTTTTATTTAAAGCAGGTTGTTTATAAATGTGATCTCTTTCTAAAAAAGAAAAGGATATATGATATAGATATGATAGGATAAAAGTGTAGTTTAATCAACCTACTTTTAAAGAGCAACAACTTGTTTAAAATGTTCTATATTAGTATATATTTTAGTTTATTGATACAAATTTAAGGTTAATTTTGTTATACTGTATGTGTATTTTTACTCTTGTTTAAGGTATTATGTTTATACAACTCATTTAAATTGTAATGGAACAATTAGACTTCTATGATAGTCAAACTTATAGTCATGTTAAGTTTTCTAGATAAACATAGATATATTTCAGATAGATAGGTAATCTTCAAATACTTCAAAGACCTACAGAATATGGAATTTAAAATATTTTAAAAATTAGATTTTCTGGACAGTGAGACATGTCTGCTCCTGGCAGCACCGATTTACTTCAGAGAGAAGGATGGGCATCAAAGACACTCTATATGGAGTTTATCTTCTTCTTGGCAAAAATAGCCATTTGGGCAAGACTGTTCTTGCCTGGACTGCTCGATCTACTGGACATGCAGGACCCATAGGAAGGTGACCACTGAACTTTGCTTGGAAAAATGGTCCTTCAGGTTCCTGCTTCACAGGAAACTGCCAGACATTCTACAGGACACAGAGAGAAGTGACTGAGAGACTCTAGACCTGTGGGCTGAAGACAGATGCCCCAACTTTACAGATAAACTTCAGGTGACTGTCCAGGCTGCCAGCTTTCTCTGTCTACTCTCGCAAGACTCCTGAATGTTGCTTGCATTCTTCTCCCATTTCTCAGGTAATATTATATCCTTCTGAGGTCTTTAATGTAGTCGAAGACTAGATAGTTATAATTTCCTTAGTTATGATAAGAGATAAGTTAGATATAAAACCTTAGACTCACAAATATAAGATAGATAGGATATCTTCTTTAATTTTGCCAAATACAAATAGACTAGATATTATAAATAGACTAGATATTGTAACTGTAATTCTTGCTTGATAATTGTTTTGTTATATTTAATTTTACTATGTTAAAGTTAAAACCTTCTTTTTTGAAAAAAAATAAAAAGGGAAGTGCTGTGGATGATTGATTGATAAATAAAATGCTGATTGGTCAGTAGCCAGGCAGGAAGTGTAGGCAGGACAAAGAGAGGAGAAGACTGGGAAGTGGAAGGCTGAGTTAAAGAATTGCTGCCAGCTGCTGCGATGAGGAGCAGAATGTAAAGTACCAGTAAGCCACAAGCCATGTGGCAAGATATAGATTAATAGAAAAGGATTAATTTAAGATAGAAGAACTAGATAACAGGAAGCCTGCCATGGCCATACAGTTCATAAGTAATATAAGTGTCTGAGTGATTATTTTATAAGTGGGCTGTGGGACTGCAGGGCTTGCCAGGACCCAGAGAGAAACTCTCCAGCTACAGTGGCCTATTTTCTAGGATAGACACATTCCTTCTTCTATACAGATTAGATGTTGCAACCAGAGGCTTTTCTCTGTCCTGTCCCATCTTGTATCCACTTTTAAATAACCACCCAGAGGCTTATATTAATTAAAAATGCTTGTCTGATGGCTCAGGCTTTTTACTAGCTAGCTCTTACAACTTAAATTAACCCATTTATATTAATCCATATATTGCCACATGGCTGTGACATTACCAGTCTACTGGCATTTTGCTCCTTGGGTGGTTGGATAGTATCCCCCCTTACTCTACCCTTCTTCTCCCTGTCTCTCTGGTTGGATTTCTCACCTGGCTCTTATCTTGCCTTGCCATAGGCCAAAGCAGCTTTATTTATTAACCAATGGGAGCAATACATATTCACAGCATACAGAAGGAAACCCCACATCAAGACATCACTGAATGAAAGCCTAAAGTTGTTTTTACTCCTAGACATCCTTAAAGCCTCTATTTTTGTCTATTTTGCCCCATGTTGCTGGAGTTACCACATCTTTCAAATGTTACTTTGCTCAAGCCATCATAGGCACTCTGGGTGTATGGCTCTCTGGGTACTAGGTTGTTTGGTCATTTCAAAGCATAGTTCAATATTCCACACATGGTGTGGACAAACAGATGTAACAGAACTTGGAATAACATTTTTCTTAGTAAGTGTTGATGGATGAATGTAATTTTTATCACATGGTCATTCAGATCTTATTTTGGAACAATAGATCTAGGCTCCATTAGAAAGGCAAGGCAATTCAAGGGCTTTCTCCTGAAATCATCCCAGATGACTTAAACCTGTATTCAGAAGACACCATCATTACTACTGATCCTATTTAATCTTCCTTCTGGAGAGCTAGTCATGGCAAGGATAGGTATTCTTCAAGAGTCCACTGTGAAAGACTATCTGTGATGATTTGTTCTTTTTGTCTCCCAGAGTGCTCATGATTAACAACTGTGGTTTTGTCATGGCCACCATGAAGCCCCAAGACTACTCCAAAGTAAGTAACGGGAAATCTAAAGAGGGCTGACCAAGACAGTGTTTTTACCCTGAATTATCAATGTTTTTATCATTCAGTCTTAAAGTTACATTAAAATAAAATAGCTTGAACATTATTTCATTCATTTAATTCATAATTACCAACTACTTAATATAAGGCAGTATAAGACAAACTGCTAAACGGTCATATTAATAAAAAAACAGGAGCCAGATATGGAGGTGAAAATTGAGTAATCAGAGGAATAGAACAAGCCACAGCCAATCTTAATTTACCTATCCTCAGCCTCCAGTGATAGCTACTTTCTCTGTACTCATGCCTATATACCTTTCTGTGCCCTGACATCTTACTTCCTCTCTCCACCCAGCTTCATCATTTCCTCTTTCTGCCTAGCTCTACCACTTCCTGTCTGTCTGTCCAGACCATTCGACCTCTATGGTTAAATAGTGATGGGATTAAAGGCGTGTGCCACCATGCCTGACTCTGTTCCCAGTGTGGCCTTGAACTCACAGAGATCCAGATGAATCTCTCCCTCCCGAAGGCTAGGATTAAGGGAGAGTGCGACCACTACCTGACATCTATGTTTAATATGGTGGCTGGCTTTTTTCTCCAATTTCAGATTAGCTTTACTGGGGCACACAAATAAAATAACACCACAAGGCAGTCAAATGATACCAGACTCTTTTTTGATACCATGAAGAGTCTATGGTCTGGTGAAAAACAACCTGGACTTTTCCTGTGCATTTCCACCTGAAAAACAGAATTCTTCTAAAAAAGATAAACAAAACAAAAGTTTGGATGTCTTGTTTCTGAAGAAAAAAATTAAAAATTTTCATTTGTTCATTATCAAAAACAATCCTAGAGGCTAAACAGATGTCTTAGTGATTAAAAGCACTTGTTGACGTATTCCTCTTGCACACAGCACCCACAGCCTTCCACAACTCCAGTTTTAGGGAATTTAATTCCCTCTTCTGACCTGTTCAGGCACCAGGCACATCATTGTACACAGATATGATTCAAATAAAATAGTTACATGCATAAATAAGTCTAAAAATAAATGTTAAAAGATTATTTTATTCTGTTTGCTCCAAACTATATAGCTTCTGTTTAGGAATGAAAATGAGAAATCTAACCATTTTTCTGAATCTGTGTAAATATAGTCAGTTCACAGCTCTCTATGACAAGTATTTCCCCCTCATTGAATGAGAGATATTCATGTTGAGACTTCTGACGCCTATCTGACTGAATCACCTGCTATTCCTTATGTTGCATTTTTCTGGAATTTTTCACAAGATTATTGACACATAACTAATAGTAAAAGAAGATTTAATAGAAGCATTAGGATAAGAATTAAAACTCTGATATTAGTAGGTGTACTCATGAGGCTGACCTTTAAAAGCTACTGATGTTCTAAGGCATGTAGTGACCCTTAGAAAATTAACAAAGAGAATGTGTGTGGGAGATGAGAGAACATTGCCTTGTTCAAACCTTTCTCACATATCCTGAGAACAATCTGTGGGGATCTTTTTGGCTATTCAATGTAAACTGAAATCAGAATACTATTTTTTCTACAATATTTCTTTTCATGATTTTAATACTTTGGGCAATATCAGGTGCATGGTCCACTCACACATTTGACTGTTTTTTTTTCTTTATAGCACAGGGTATTTATATTGAGCCCAGGCAGGTAAGGGACTCCTGATACTCACTGTCACTATCATATGAGTGCGGGGAATACAGGCATGTGCCAAAAAGGTCTGGTCTTTTTGCTTTTTATAAGGTAGACACAATTGCAATTCTTAGTCAGTGATAAGACAAATGTGGAGGGGGGCACATCCTGTAATTAGTGAAATATGTCAACTTGATATTTTAATTTCATGGTTTAGAAGACCTTTGTACATCATGGATGCTTCAGAAATCCCAAGAACTTAACAGTCTTGTTGATTTCTCAGCATTCATTTTGAATGTGTATTTCAACCCATAGGCCATACTCAAGTAAGTATACACATGCCTAGATTGTTCAATACTGATCCCTTGGAAGTTTCTGGAGTCTACTAATTTTTTTTTTTTTTTTTTTGGTTTTTCGAGACAGGGTTTCTCTGTGTAGCTTTGGGCCTTTCCTGGAACTCGCTTTGGAGACCAGGTTGGCCTCGAACTCACAGAGATCCGCCTGCCTCTGCCTCCTGAGTGCTGGGATTAAAGGTGTGCGCCACCACCGCCGGGGGAGTCTACTAATTTAAATGTTACTGTTACTCTTGATCTGATAGTAGCACTGACACTGTATCTCTGTCAGAAGGAAAGGCAAAGCAAGAACTTAATAACATCGGTGATAAATCAGAAATAGACAAGGGTAAAGTTTCATAGTTTCCAGAAAACCATATCCACATCACAGCAAAAACCCTTTAAGATTCCTTTAGAGAAGAAAAAAAAATGTAAAACATGGGAGAGCAAATAAAATATTTGGGCATTAATTCCAATTTTGTAGATGTAGTTCTAGCCCACAGTCACTGTCAGAAAATAGTTCAAGAATTCAGTCCTGTGAGGGGAATTTTGAATGCTTGTGAGAAAACTCTAAGAAAACAAGACAAAGGTCTTATGACCACAGTTTCATAAAAAAAAAACACAGAAATGTTCTCAGAATGTGTTTTTGTGTTCTTCCCAGATGTAACAGATAGGAGTGGATTTACCTGAGTTGCTGTTATTCACCTCCCTCTATGGAAAAACATATTTTTGTCATGTGTAGCTTGTGCTTGTGATTGTACATTTTACTCAAGTGACCCTTCCTATCCCTCAGAGTATAAATTGTCTGATGTTCTTAATAAAGTTGGCTACTGTATGAGACTTTAGTCCATCTCATTTTAAAACCCCATATGCCAGGTTCATGGCCCCCTACATTGGTAAACAACTGCTGTGTGTCTAGGAGGCTTCTGTGTTTTCAACACCTTACAGCATCAACCTGACCTTTGTCAGGGAGAACAGCAATGGGAGGAAGCAGAAGCCAATCCACTCCACTGCTCCTAAGAACCCTGTCCTCATACTGTGAGTGGAAAGCGATTCTTTATAAATGTGGCAGACATGATGAGAGAGAAAATAGTGAATACAGCAGTACTTGACATAATTAACAGAATTACTTAAAGAGTATCAGTCCTCAATATAAACATTTTTTCTTTTTTATTGTAAATATTGATTAATATTAATATAGACAGTTTAAGTAAGATTCTAATGATGGAAAAAAATCTTGTTGCTGTCAAGGCAAAAACCAGAAGGTCTTAAAGACTATCACAGAGGAACCTAGCAAAAATGCCCCCTACACAGTGCACTGACTGGCCTATGTTCTTCAAACAAAGTGACAAGTTGAAAGTTTTCTTCTCTATTTTTAGAGTTCTCAGCTTATACATCCTTCCTCATCAAAGTATCCCAGGGTGGCTCCTGATGTTCTGGGGTGTACAGTCTACTTTGCACAAAAGGACAAGAAGAAAAACGTTATAACAATGCATGCTAATGAACATTGGCTCACATTCATTACTATTAGTTTCAACTCATATTCATATTTTCTTCACATAGAGCATGAACATCCCTATGGCATTATGAGGAACAACATTCAAAATTCCTTCAGTTGATGGAAATAAAGAAATTGCACAGCTTTTCTTCCCTGCCTGGACTATATGTGAAACAACCAGGTATAGGGGTGATTAATCCTAAAGCCCAGAGACCTAGCAAGAAGCCAGAGGCAGAGCAGTCAGGCCCTGACTGTCCTTCAAGTGGCCTTTCTCAATGCCAATTTCTATTCTGCATAAAGTATCAATGCATAGTTTCATTTCTTATTTGGCAAGGGGGCACTGTAGAAAATAGAAACTAAACAATATGTCCCAGGTCTGGATTAAGAGAATTCTAAGTGCTGCAAGACTCAGCTTGTCTA
The DNA here is from genome assembly GCA_902168425.1 of Peromyscus attwateri. Lineage (NCBI taxonomy): Eukaryota > Metazoa > Chordata > Mammalia > Rodentia > Cricetidae > Peromyscus > Peromyscus attwateri. Next base: position 27,407 of record CABHPP010117008.1, read on the forward strand.
CAGGGTAAACATTTCATTCTTCCAGGCAGATAGTCATCATAAACTGGTATGCCAAGGCACTGCATACATATAATCATGTGTGAACACATGATTTGTTCCCATTAGAATATGATTTTTAAGACTTGCATCCTCATATGTTCCCCATCATATGGTTTTATGACCAGAGCAGAAAATTAATGAATAACTGCACTTAGACAAATATGTGTAATGAAGGCTATACAGAAAAGTTATATGTAAGGAATTGAAGATAATCTGTTCTGGGCTTGAGTAGAAATGGCCTTATGTTTCTATCCTAGTCTCTAATCTCATTTCAATTCACAAATCAACTGTGTTTTGTGTGTGTGTGTTTTAGACCTGAATCTGGACTATAGATGGACCTGATATTTATGTACTAAGTACTTTAAATTTATTTAAATTTTTTCCAATTATACTATACTTTCATTATTTTCCCCTCTCCTCTCCTTTCTACCAAACTTCCCATGATCCCATTTGATTGCTTTCAAAATGTTGTCTTTTAAAAAAAATTGTTACATATATCCGTGTATACACATATGTGCACATGAACACACTCACTCACTCACACATCTTACTCAGTCTGAATAATATTACTTGTGTTTTTCAGGCCTGACTATTTGGTATTGGAAAGCCAACCAGTATATTGTATGCTGAGAAAGACTGTTTATTTTGTATTTTGTTCTGTGACTCCTTTGTTTACTGTTAATGCATTTGTAGTAACTTATTTAAGATTTCATTATGGTCCAATATTCTAAAAGCAATCTTAGAAGAGAAAAAGAAACATTGATCTCATCTTTGAACTAACAAAGTGGGAGCATGGGACCAGAATCTGCCTGACAAATATAATCATGTACACATTCTCATGAGGGCATCTGCTGCTGATGAAAGAAATTTGACAGTGGTTCTTCAAAAAGCTCAGCAAGAAAGCTAAGAATGGAAAAGACACACTCTGATATTTGAGGACAATAGAACACTGCTTGATCTGAATCCTAGTCAAGGTGGCTATGAAAATGATATGACCACTGAGGGCTCTGACATTACCTAACTCAGGAAGCTTGTTCAACTGGGTATCAAGTACCTCATGATGTAATGTTGTGGTTAGACAGCATTGTTTCTGAGAATTTCCACTGGAGAACAATTAGACCAGGTCTCTAAGATGAACAGTGTAGAGTACAGTGAAGAAGAGGATAAACACCTAACAGGATGGTTAGCCAATTGTGGAACATGGGGAATTTTGTATTATAAATGATTCCCTCTGTTCTCATGCATTACAACAGATACATATGCAATTGGAAATCTGTGATAAAAGTTGCATAAATTAAAATATTCCATGTAATGATCTCATCTCCTCTTTAGATACAGAGGAGCCAACAGTTAAGAGAAGATGGCCTTTCATATCTTGGTTGTTCCACAAGGGCTCGGTGTCCTGTCAGGACCAAGTGTGCACATCCTCGCCCACTGCAAAGACAGGAAAAGTCTTTGGAAATGATCCGACTGCCATTTGTGAAGATGGCAATCTGCCCACAGCAGTTCTGGTAGCTCTCACATGGTTCTCCTCTGGCTGCCCTGAGGACAAAATCCTGCTTCTCCTAAATATCTCCCCGCTTCGATTCTATCATCAAGTGGAAAAATAAGTTTGCATCAAATCATTGGCTTAAGAATAGGAAGATAAGCAAGGGCTATTCACCAGAAACCATGTATTGGAAAAGTTGGATTAAATCACTTTACTATAGTGGAAAATCTGATTACAAATAAACATTGCCTGAGGTCTCAGGGTTAACATTAGGGTGGGATGGGTACAACAGGAGATAGACACACCAAAACCAGTTCAGGTCCTCTTCATCCACGCCAGCTCTGGCATTGCACCTGCGTACACCATTAGCCTGGTTCTCAAGAAGAAGGAAACCCTGCTCTGTGCTGCAGGCAGAGTGACAGGTGCTTCTCTTTCTTCTCTCAGGACACACTATCCTTTATTAGTGTAAGGGGGCCAATCACTGAAGGTATCTTCAGAACATCTGGGGATATAAGAGCATTCCAAGCCTGATAAGAAAGGCTAGATTCTGGGACAGAAGTGAACTTGAACAATGAAAGTGTCCCTGTTAATCTGCCTTAAAGGTAAGGAGAGTCCTTCCATCCTCTACATGCAGAATTCCTCAGACTCTGTGTGATCAGATTGGTGAAATGTTTATTTTTTACTTTAAAGTAAGTTTTATGTTGCCTAAATATAAATTTGGGAAACACTTGATTCTGGTGCCCTTGGAAGCAGGATGACATTGGATCCTATGACACTGGAGTTACAGATAGTTGTAATACAAAATACGGGTGCTGGGAACAAAATGTGGGTCCTCTGAGACAGCTGCCAGTGATCACAACTTCTGAGCCAGCAAAATAGTTTATGTTAACTTGTGTTATTGATGATTCAAATTTATTATTGATATGCTTTCTTTATTTAGAGTCTGAGAGAAATCGTCTATGTGGTGGGGGGAAAATTTCTGAGGGAACAAACATACTCATCTGGTAAGTGAAAAGCAGAATGAGAGACAGCCAGAGAGAAAGATGGGGTCTTATATTCCCTCTGTCACGTCTACATGATCTGTTTGCCTCACAGTTTGGCTTATCTATTAAAACTTAATTCATAGTTGAAGATCCTGAAAGATTAAGTCATTAATAGATAAATCTCCTGAGGAAATCAGTAACTAACAAATTTGACATGATGGGTTTAAACAAGGGAAGGGTACAAAGTTCAGTAGGAATTGGTATAAGGGAAGAGTTCTGGGAGTTGAATATGATCAAAATATTTTGGACTAAATTCAGAAAACTGATAAAGTTAAAAACAAATAGCAAAACTTTAATGTACAAATGCAGACTTATATGACACTTTTTCTTGTTTTGTGTAAAAATGACAGACAAAAACCTTTTTAAGGAAGCAAGGGTATATTTTAGCTAGTAGATTCCAGGGATAAGGCCCATAGGAAGGAAGTCATGGTCATGTGACTCACAATGGGGCAGTATAGCATGAGGAATAGCTTACTCACCTAGGACCATAGTTGGCTTGGGCTATGCACATCTCCCACCCCTTTTTAAACTATTCAACTACCAATCTACTGGCAGTATAAAATCTAAGACTCTATTAAGCTGCATGTTAAGTCCAAATGGAGTAATAAAATACATTTCTTTTACTCATAACAACTATTAATGTAACCCACATTATGGACAATTCTGTTCAAATATTTTCCTTTATATGTTCAGGTATGAAAACAAAGAGCAAAACCATCCTGAACTATTTGCATATGAAATACAGCAATCATCTGAGTGTGATCTTCCTGATAATCATTTCTTTCCTATCTTGTGCAAGACCGGTCAAACATAAAATTAGGTGCATCCTGGGAAGGAACATAAGTGATTAGTAAAGTTGACTTAACTCCACCATCTCAATCAAAAGACAGCTAATTTTCAGTATTGTTAAGCTTAGCAAGTGCCTTACTTTTCGACCTTGGCTGTGATAAAACACTGACAAAAAGAAGCTTATGGAGGAAAGGATTCCCTTCATGATACACTTCCAATTAGCAGTCAATTAGTGAGAAATGGCAGGACTCCCACTGATGCAGGGCAGGAACATGGAAGCTAGAACTGAAGCAGAAGGCATTCAGGAGTTCTGCTTACTGCTTTGCACCTATTTCTCTTTCTCAAAAAGCTTTCTTATAAAACCCAGGGTCAATAGCTCAAGGATAACATCATCCTGGCGATCTGGGCCCTACAAATTCACTTGTTAGTCATGAAACTATCCCACAGACTTCCCAACACTGTAGTCTAATCTATGGAGCCATTTTCTCAATTAAGATTCTCTTTTCTCTGATATGTCTATATGGTTTTCTACCTCTGGAACCAACTTCTCCTCTTAGTTACTTTTCTATTGCTGTAGTATAAAACTATGGCCAAGGCACCTTCTAGAAACATGTGTTTATTTGGGGCTTCAAGATTAGAATCCTCACAATCACAGCAGAGGGCATGGCTGCCGGCAGACAGAGCAACTCAAACAGGAAGCTGAGAGCTGAAGGCTCTTGTCTTGGACAGCAAACATGAAGTAGAGACAGTGCACCGGAAATGGCTCAGGGCTTTTGAAACCCTAAATTCCAACCAATGACATACTTCCTCCAGGAAGGCCAATCTAAACACCAAACCTAAACACCAAAATGTCACAAAGAGGATGTCAAGTTTTGAGACACCTGAAATTAAAGAAGCATCCCATTCAAACCATGGCAACCAAACTTCTCCTTTTCATCTCAAAACAAACAAACAAATAAAACCAAAGGATAATCAAAATACTTGTAAAGTCACTAATTCAATTCACTTTCAGTTCCTCTTGGCAGCATATCTGTTCCTAAATGTCTCTTTGTGTTCAAGTAGTGATTTTAAGTTCACCCTCTGATATCCCATGACTCTGTGTCAAAAAATGTTCCCTTCCCAAAATGAGCCAGATTGGTACTATTTTTTTTTCTTACCAATGTCTATCCATTTGATTGGTTCAGGTAAAACCAATACTTCAAATGAGGAGAAGACTGTGCCAAATAGGTCAGCCTATCCCTCAGCTGCCCACAGGATGCCTACTGATCCATTAAGTCAGCTCTGCTCTTACATGAATTCTAAGGACCCCTTTGGAGGGTGTTCATTGCCACCCTGACCAGGAAATCCTGACTTCTTCCACAAGGCTGTACTGGGGGTGAGCTGACCTCAGAGAGGCTCAGTTCCTCTGCTTTGTCACACCCACTTATTACCAACAGGATCATCAGGGACTTGCACAACTTCTCAGAAGGATCTTAGAGACTCTAGGATAATACCCTCGAGAGGTAGAATGTTCTCTCTTTGCACGGCTCTTCATCTCTGTCCATGGAAGAAATAAGTCCTAGTAGCTATGATAACCTTCTCCCAGCTTGTGGAGCTCCCCCTACACCAAAGACTCCCCCTGGTGTTTACAAGAAAAAACTATTAAAACTATTAAAAAACATGGAAAGAAGAAAGCAATGTAGATCAATGGCCCAGAGACCATCTTGAGACTTGCCCTCTCCCTGTCTCTCACCTCTCTGGATTAGGGTGAGCCTAAACAAAACCAGTGACCCTGTCTTCTCCTTTTCATTCTTCAATTCTATATGGACTGAGAGAGGGCTCTAGGTATCCAGCTCATTTCCTTTTGGACTTTCTTCCAGCATGCCCCAAACCTAGATAGATTGCAGAGGGGATGTCCTAGGAGAGAGAAGGATTAAACAGTGTGGGTTTATGAGGTGTGTTGTTTCAGCTTGAGAAATGCCAGTTTCCCACTTCTCCTCACTCCCCAATCTCAAGTCAATTAGTCAAGAGTCACTATGTTTTAAAAAGTAACAGAAAAGTTTATGATAGAAATCAACATATGTAGGAAAAAAATGTCTTATGAAATTCCACTATTAGTCATGATAAGAAAATTTAGAAAACTGACAGAGACATATTGTATTATTTTTGCTATTGAATACATAAATATATCTGTATCCTCTTCCCCATAGATTTCTGAGTGTTGAGGGGAGAGATGTGATGCTTGATATTTCTTTCCGGGCTGAGGAAAATGGAAATTAAAACTATTTTGAGATTCTATTTTAATGAATTCAGAATGTCCAAGATTAATAAAACAACTGATAGCAAGGATAATAAGGAAGGGGGAACACTTATTTGTTGTTGATGGGATGCAAACTGGAAGAGTCACTGTGGAATTCAATGTGGAATTTCATCAAATAGATGAAAATCGATTTGCCACAAGATCCAGATCTACCACTCTTGGGCATTTACTCAATGGACTCTACATCTGATATAGATGTTTACTCATCCTTGTTCATTTCTGTTCTAGGCTGGGGATGTCTTTCTGTATGCTGTGAATGTAATGCTCTAATTGATTGAGAAATAAAATGCTGATTGGCCAGTAGCCAGGCAGGAATATATATATATTGGTTTTTCGCAACAGGGTTTCTCTGTGTAGCTTTGCGCCTTTCCTGGAACTCACTTTGGAGACCAGGCTGGCCTCGAACTCACAGAGATCCACCTGCCTCTGCCTCCCGAGTGCTGGGATTAAAGGCGTGCCCCACCACCGCCCAGCAGGAAATATATTATAAGCGGGATAAGCAGAGAGGAGAATGCTGGGAACAGAAAGGCTGAGTCAGGAGTCACCAGCCAGACACAGAGGAAGTGAAATGTAAAAGTACCGGTAAGCCACAAGCCATGTGGCAACTTATAGATTAATAGAAATAGGTTAATTTAAGATATAAGAACTAGTTAGGAAGAAGCCTGAGCTATGGCCATACAGTTTATAAGTAATATAAGTCTCTGTGTGTTTACTTGGATCAGAGCAGCTGCGGGCTTGAGTGGGACTGGAGAAAACTCCAGCTACTGTTCTATTTATAGTAGACAAACCTGGAAACAGCCTAGATGTACACCATCCAATGAATAGGCAATAAAAATGTGGGACATTTACACAATCAAATAGTATTCATCTATTAAGAAAAGTGAAATTATGACATTTGCAGGTAAATGTGTGGGACTAGAAGCAATCACCCTAAATAAGGTTCCTGAACTGTTGGTGTGAAAGTTGACCAAGGTAACTTGCATGGCTGTGTTTTTGACAGGATGGATACAGCTTAAGTTTAAATCTACAGAATATGTACATAGATGAGAAATCCATGCTGGATCTGAGAGAAATTTCCTCCTATACAATCACATAACACAATGCCACTGATTAATGGAATTGGTACTACCCACAGTGTCAAGCCTCAGCTGCTCTACAGGGCCCTTTCAGTGTTAAAAACCAGCAATACCTAGGTGACTCTTGCATATTATCAAATTCAGCTGCCAGCACAAGGTGCACAGACTGGACCTCCTCTTGACCAGAGCTTATTGTGTGCTGGCACTGAGAAAACACTTCTCAAAAGACTTCACCTCAAAAATGCTGATTTCTTCCTAATCATCAGTATCTCAGGTTCAGCCAAGCAGCATCAGTTGTCCCAGCAAGCAGTGGTTTGTTCCAGTGGTGCTAGTTTCTTCTTAATGACAACCATCTTTTCAGTCTCAGCTGACCAGAACCATAGATGCTTAGTACAACACAGCACACAGATGGCTTTGACAGAACTTTACTTCACTGTAAAACTTCACAAGCCAGGCCTCCATCATCTGCATTATTATTTCATTATTTTCAAAGTTCCCAGAACAGCTCAATAAGCTCTGAATACTCAGTAGTTTTTCCAGCCCGAGTTCCAAATTCCTTCTTCCATCATTTCCCAATTAGTATAGTCAGTGTCTTAGGATTTCTATTGCTATGATAATGCACCATGACTAAACACAATTGGGGAGGAAAGGGTTTATGTTAGCTCACAGTTCCTTCTCACAGAAATCCTGGGCAACAACTCAAGAACCTATATTCTGTAACTAAACAGAGGTCATGGAGGAACACTGATTGCGGATTGGTCATCATGGTGTTCTCAGCCTGATTTTTTATTGCATCTAGTACCAACAGCCTAGGACTGGTGGTTTCTTTGGTGAGCTAGGTCCTCTACCTTCAATGATCAATCAAGAAATGCCCCACAAGCTTGCCCAGAGGCAATTGTTGTTTCCTCTTTGATATCATTCACTGTGTCAAGATGACAAACAAAAACCAATTGGCAGAAAAATCAACTCCTTGTCATTTTGAGACAAGCACAGCACTATTCAACTACAAAATTTTATTTCTTGTTTAGCATGAAGATCATATATTATATTTGTTAATATCTCAATATAAATGCATTCCACATTTTAAATTGCTTTTACATTTTATTTTTGAGATTATAATTAAATATTATTCCCTTTTCCTGCCTTCAGACACTCCCATAGACCCTGACCCAATCACCTTGAATACTTTATTCATCACTTGTTATTGCTTGAGTATATATATATATAAGAGTACTTTTATGTATATATATATATGTGTGTGTGTGTGTGTGTGTAATTGTATATAGTATATACATATATACCAATATAATGTAATCAGTTCTGAATAATGTTACTTTCATGTATGTTTTTATGGCTGACATATAGCATTGGGGACTCTTCCTCAAATCTTTACAAATTTAGGGGAGGAAGGATTGGGGGAGCCAGAGGGGCAATGGAAACAAGAAAACCCACAGAATCAGCTAACTTGAGGTCATAGGGGCCCATGGATTTTGAACTGCCAACCAGAGAACTTGTATGGGACTGACTTAGGCCCTTTGCACATGTTAGAGTTGGGTAGCTTGGTTTTCTTGGGGGACTCCTAACCGAGGAAGCAGGGCTGTCTCTGACTCTGTTACCTCATTTTGGGACCCTTCCCTCCCACTGGGTTTCCTTGTGCAGTCTTAATAAGAGCTGAGGTGCCTAGTTTTATTGCAACTTGATATGCCATGGCTGGCTGATGTACATGCGAGGCCTGCACTTTTCTGAAAAGAAAGGATAAGGAAATGATGGGAGGGAATATCAGGGAGGACTTGGAGGAGAGAAGGGATGAAGGGGAAACTGATAGGGCTAAGAAAAAATTAATTAATTAACAAAAACATTTTCTTTTTAAAAATATACAAAGTCACTTACAAAGTTCACCTTCTCTAAAATATTCAGCCCTTTCAAAATTCCAAAATATCTTTTTTAAGCTCAAATCTTTCAATTATCACATCCTTACTAGTTAAACACTTCTTAACTCTGTAAAGGCAGTGCCAAAGTTCAGTTACAATCAGATCAAAACAAAAGTCCCAAAGTGTAAAGATTCGACATCAGATGTCAGACCCTCACAATCTTCTGTATTATAAAATACATCAGTTCCCCAGTTCTGCCATTGGCAGCACACACAGCTGGTCTTGCTGGCTCAGTCTAGCTTTCTCCATGCCTATTGCAGATCTCATGGTACTGCTATCTCCCACATGCTAGGATTTCTGTTGTAACGGAGCTGCACCTTTATCAAAAGCCTCTTCTCGGCTCTCTGGTAATTCTGAACCTCTCATGTGGTGTCAATCACTGACTTCTCTCCATAGTCCCTTTGACCCTCAGGCTTTTACTGAAACCGAGGCTGTACCTTCACCACTGTCCTCTAGTACCAGACATTATTTCCATTTTTTTGAAAGGGCCTTAAGTGCAATCAAGCAGCTGATAGCTACCACAAAGTTATGAGTGCTATTATGGCTCTCTTAGAGACAACTTGTCAAGCTAGTTATTGTTGTAGTTCATAGATAAAGCTATGTGAAACTATTGGTTGCTGTGGGATGTTCTGTATGGCAAATGTGTTGCTCTGATTGGTCAATAAATAAAACACTTATTGGCCAGTGGCTAGGCAGGAAGTATAGGCGGGACTAACAGAGAGGAGAAAAGAACAGGAAGGTGGAAGGAGACACTGCCAGCCGCCACCAGGACAAGCAGCATGTAAAGATGCCGGTAAGCCACGAGACACGTGGCAAGGTATAGATTTATAGAAATGGATTAATATAAGATATAAGAACAGTTAGCAAGAAGCCTGCCACGGCCATACAGTTTGTAAGCAATATAAGTCTCTGTGTTTACTTGGTTGGGTCTGAGCGGCTGTGGGACTGGCAGGTGAGAGAGATTTGCCCTGACTGTGGACCAGGCAGGAAAACTCTAGCAACAATTGGTTGCTTCATTCCCTTACTAGCCTGGATGAAACATTCCAATACGTTGAAATCTAGTCATAATGAAGGAGGCTTTCAGGTCAAGTCAACTTGAATTCTCCTAGACCTATGTCTGAAGTGCATGGTGTCTTCAGCTATAGGTAAATGCCTTCAAACTCTAGAATACAACCAAGGGCAACAGCAACAGCCTAAATTGTTTTAGGAGTCTCTTGACTTCCTTATCAAAAATGGAAAAAAAGATTTTTTTCCCCCATGACTAGTACTAGTAGTTTTGTTAGACAGTCTATGGCCTTTATGACAAGCACTGTCCACTCAAGTGTCATAACATCATCCCCACTTATATGTATTTTATGTAATTTCTATAAATTAAAGAGCAATATGATTCTTAATGGTCTTTTCAAGCTACATTAGTGTTATTTTTTCTCCCCTCCTTCAGTATTGACCTCTCACCCTTCTCTTCAGTTATCTCCCATCCTATATCTTCCCATTCCCCCCTTTTTATCACTTGCATATTGCTATTTCACTATATAGTTTCTACCCCAGCCCCCTGTAGATGTAACAGTCTTATTAAATAAGAAATACAGAGCCAAATGCAAAGTTAAAAGCCCAAGAGTTCAGAGCAGTGGCTAAGAGCTGAGACTAAAAATGTGTTTTTACCCTTGGCTGCCGCTGCCGTCCTTCCCCTCAGAAAGAGGCCTACTTCCTGTGTGTCTGTCTTTTTATTGACTTTCTGTTCTGCCTTCTTATTGGTTGTAAACCCAACCATATGACCTCCTCATCACTGCTTGTCTATACAGACCTCTAGGTCTCTCTGGTTGGTATTGAGATTAAAGGTATGTGTCTCCATGCTGGCTGTATCCTTGAACACACAAAGATCTTCCTGTCATGTGATCAGGATTAAGGGCGTGTGCTACCACAGCCAGACTTCTGCTATGGCTTGCTATTAGCTCTGATCCCCAGGTAACTTTATTTATTAATATACAAATAAAATCACATTTCAGTACAAATAAAATATCACCACAGCCCCCAATAGTCTCTTTTTATTTTCCTGATTTCTCTAGTTTCTCCTGGTTTTATTCTTGCATCTGAAGATTTGTAGCTAGGAATCATAATGAGAGGGAACATTCAGTGTTTATCTTTATGTGTTTGGGTTACCTCATTCAATATCATATTTTATAGATCTATCTATTTACTTTGAAACTTTATAATTTCATTTTTTAAAGGTGAATAGATTCCCATTGTATATATGCATCATATTTTTGTTATTTTTCATCAGTTCAAGGACATTTACACTGTTTCTATATCCTAGATATTGTGATAAATAGGCAATGAGCAATCTTGAGTGATTATTAAGGTTAAGACTAGTAATTTTTCTAGTGAATGATTCAAAATGAAACACTGTCAGAGAGGTAAGGAGATAGTTTTTTTTTAAGTACTACAATCTAAAAAATTTTGTCTGTTTAGGCTAATTTTATCCATTTATTCATGTTCAAAAAGAGGCTTTTGTGCAAGAACATAGGAAGTGTGAGAACCACAGAATACTATAAACCTCAAAGAAGACTGCTCTGTTCATTTACCACTACAATCAACAATAGCCAACTTTCTTCAAGCAATTTATACTCTGAGGGTTAAGTAGAGTCACATGAGTAACTTGTTCAATCACAACGACAAGCCACACACCCTGCAAATAGTCTTTTCCATAGAGGCACATGAACAACAACAAATGAAATAAGTTAATTCTTATCTCCTTCATCTGGGATGAAAATGAAAACACATTTCAAGAATAATTCTGTGTTTTCAAGAAGCTGAGGTCACAAAACTCATGTCTTGTTTTCTCACAAGCACTCAGAATTCTCACATGACTCCATTCTTGGACTGTGTTCTGACAAATGTGCTTAACTGTTTCTGTTTTGCAAGATTGTTTGGCTTACCATGGAGTTGATATAATCAGATTAATGCTCATTGTTCAAAAGGAACCAGCAGATTCTGTCAGCATTGCACTGTGAATTCCACTTATAATTACAGATAGAGAAATAATGTCAGAAAACGAAGTACTTTTCTTTATCATTTGGTTACGTAGTTGGACTAAGGAAGTAAGTAGGATGATATTTAAGTACAAATACAAAGAAATCTGTATAATCACAATTATCATTAATCTACTGAAATATTGAAACCTTGTATTAATAGGTACGTTGGTCATTTACCTCTGTGTAGATTCCCATATTGTAAAATTTATGAATATTTTACTAATATTTTGATGATATTCTAAACAGTAATGGATATTTGTAGTGCTCAAATTCTGTAATGAAGATTCAAGAACTTTTTTTCTATTCTGGGAGTGAGAGAGACAGATGAAGTGGGGGACACTAGAAGAACAGGGCCCTATACAATAAATGAACAAAGCACATATAGCTCCACAGAGACTGAAGCAGCAATCACCGGGCCCACACAGGTCTGCACCAGGTCTGCTGTACATATACAATGAATGTGTAAATGAATGGGTCTCAGAATCTTGTGTCTACTCTTGGGTCTCTTTTATTTATTTATTTATTTTTTATTGATTTGTCTTGCCCAACTTCAATTTGATGTTTTTTGTTTTATCTTATTATATTTTATTTTGATATGTGGTGTTATTTCTTAGAAGACTGTTCTTTTCTAATGGGGTACAGAAATGGACTGGGCCCAGATAGGAGAGAAGGTTTGTGTCTTTGAGAGAACTGAGAGTAGAGGGAGGGGAAACTATATTCAGATTATATCATATGAGAAAAAAATAATAAGAAGGAGAAGGAAGAAAATATGATTCAACAGAAAAGAAAAGAGAATTGATTTTTTTTAAGCTTTAAATAATAGCAATAAAACAAAATTGAATCATTTTATATTTACTTTAAAGGTTTTTATGGTGATGTCATAGATGATAGAATACATATAAAAAATGTCATTTTACTTAACTCTAACTTTTTAAATAAGCATCATTGTGAAGCAAAAGATTACACATCCAAGTACTTAACATACTGGATTGTGAAACCTGCCCACTCTTTCTTTTCCTGCTTAATTTGACTTACATACTTTTTTTTGAATTTATTTTATTTTACAATATAATTCAACTTTACATATCAGCCATAGATTCCCCCGTTCCCCCCCCCCCCGCCCCCCCCCCCCCCCCCCCCCCCCGCCCACCCCCCATTTCCATCTCCTCCAGGGCAAAGACTCCCCGAGGATTGAGATCGACCTGGTGGACTCATACTTAAACAGCTGGTTCATTCTTTGCCTTTACATTATTATTACAGGGGTGTTGGTTTTATTAATATCCAAACTATTTTTCAAATATCAATGTAAGACAGGAAAATTTCTTTTAACCTCTATTCTAAATTTTACCACATACTGCAATACATTTATTAAACCTTGTAATTAGATATCACTATGTTTATGTGTATTGGCTTGCTTAGTCTGTTATTTGTAAATACATGTCATCTGATTTTTTTGTGAAATAATTAAATACTCAGCCTCAATTAATGTTCTGGATCCAGAGTACACACTGTCTGGGGAATGAGGCATGGCCCTGGTAACTTTCTGAAGCTTGAGGTCTTACAGAAAGAAGAGAGGAAATTATGATTTAAGGTCCAGGAAGTGGCCTATTGGGCTCACTTAATTATTGTGACTTATCATTGTAAATCATTTTCTGTGATCCAAGGGTGTACTAAGAGAAGAGATAGGGCCTTACAGTCATCTCAGGGTTTGGAAAGACAAATTCCAATATATAATAATGAAATTGGTGAACGCTTTTTATGAAAGCCCATTCCCTGGAGCATTATTTAAGTTCTTTAATCAGACCCAGGGTCATAGAGATGATCACCTACAAGAAGAAAAAAAGATATGTACCCAGGGGAAGAGTGTTGAAATAGATGCAGGCAAAACAAAACAAAACAAAAAAATAGGTTTCAAATTAAGTTTAGTCAGTACTGTTAAGTTTTCCCACTCCTGGTTTCTTCTTGGACTGTATAAGGACTCTTGAGATGGAAAAGAAATGCAGAACACCAGGACAGACTCAGAAATGGAAATTCTTGTGTGTGTAAGTAACATGTTTGAAAGCATTTGTAAAAAACATTGAATTTTAAGGAACATTGAGATCTACTTTGCTAATTGTTAAGAGTAATTCAGGGCCGTGGAAGACCTCTCTCAGTTACACATTCCAGAGAAACAGCAGCTGGACCGGGAAGGCACACAGAATCTAATGGGTAGCAAAAGATGCACATTCAAATGACAGTAGGAAACCAAAGAATTCACCAGTGATGCTAAATTTGATAACGGTACAGACTAAGAGCAGAGAAAAAGTCATGCCTACACTGAAGTTGTGCATAGTACTGTGGTGCATTGGTACCTGGCATAGGGAGAATCTATGCTGATCTCTGATCAACCTATGCTCAAGGCAGGGACCTTGGAGCTATACCTTTCACTTTGGGTCTGTAGGTGGAAAATCAGGAATTCTCCCTGACAACTCTTCTACAGTGAATGTGCAGGTAATTTAATTCCCAGACTGCTCTGGACAAATTAATGAACACGGTATCCCAGCCTACTGTCTCCACCTGTGCAAACTGACCACCTGCCACTCATGGGAACATGGAGGATGATGGGTCAACTGCAGACCATGGCTGTTGGTTTTTCTGTAGATGAGACCAGTCCTGGTCTCAGACATAGGCTAGAGTGTTCACTTCAACGAGATTGCCAACCCATATAAAATCTAAGCAAAGGAGTGCTTTGAAGAAGTATGAGATGGGCCTGTCCTTTTGTTGTGTCTTTGAGCTAGAACATCAGGCCTTCTCCATGGGCGAACCCAGGCATTGGTCTTTGCCTGAAACACCTAAACAAACACTCAGTTCTTTCCAGAGCTCTATACTGGTTCATGAACCTGTTAGAGCTATGCCGGCATTCTCTGGCCAGATTTCTAGACAGCATGCAAGTGCAAGAAGAAACTCTTTCATGCAATGGAGAGTGTGAGCAAGTTGTAGTGAAACCAGTGACCCAGACCACTCCATCGGCAGAAAGAGATGTTCCTTGGGGAAAACAAACCACTGGTGCAGAGAACAGCAGCTGGCAGCAAAAGCCTTGTCAGTTCCATGGGGACAGATAGCGGTGGGAGGAGGAGTGCAGGCCAGCACAGCCTGGGAATTAGCATACACAATTTGAACCTTTGTAGGCTACTTGGGTTGATCAGGAACTAGAGGACCATTCGGGATGGATGAGGGAAGGAGTAGTTTTCCCCGATAAATAGAAATCCGCATTATAAGTTTTCCGAGGCATGTTGATATTAGATTTTTGTATACCAGGTAGCAATTTCTGTTCACCCAATCAAGAGAGTTTCCTAGGCTGTCATTTGTGCTGTTGTCTGCAGCACTGCCATTGATGGAGCCTGCTTTGGCCCTGACAGGGAGAGACTGTAGGAGGATGAAGGAAGAAAAAGGTACAAAGATGATGGCATTGAAAATTCTTTAACAATTTCTTTAGCCACTTGAGTAAAGTTCACCATCTCTATCAAATTATAAAGAGGGTTTAGGACATGGTGAGGCATATAAAACAAGTGCCATTTTTAAGAAGTGTCTTAGAAGTCCGGAGAAGTGCTTCATAAGCTGATCGTGTTTAAGGACAAGACATAGCACTGGCACGTTTATTTGTTTTCTTGGTTGGAGTCCAATTTACAATGTAAAATAAAAACTGCTCTCAAACACCTACTGCCATTTATCAGTGCAAGTGCAAGAACGGTTTTGTGTTAACTGACGAAAGTGCAATGCATAACATTGGAGAAACAGTTAACAAATGTGTGACGTAGGAAGTTTCACACTTGTTAACTATAGTGTACTATGGAAATCTTCACATCCACAGTATCTTTTGGAATAGTGATTATGTTATTTACCTTCCTGATTTTTGAAATTTGTTCATTTCAACACATACTTTGTAGACATTCAAAGTTATGAGGGTGATGAAGGAAGCCAGTTTGAAAACACCTTTGTGGATTTCTCTGTATTCATACAGGGAAGCCTTACCTAAACTCAACCTACTTTGTTTATAAACTCAAAAGAACATCTATACAACTTTGAGAATTTAGAGTCTTGCATTTCACTTCTCCCCACCCTGACCATGTAAGGAAGTCCCAAATTTTCAGATGGAGAATGACCAGACATTTCATTGGAGACACATAGATGGAAATCTAGTATTTTTAGAATGACTTACTAAGAGGCTCAGCTGTTTCTACGCAGCATAGCATCTATCATTCTGTGACAAGATGCTGGTAAATACAAAAGAATGACGAAGTACCATATTTAGAGATGGTAAATTTTCCCTGAGACATTCCTCTGACATTACCTCTTGACTCAATGCCCATGCAACTGGGTGTGTTTCAGAAATGAGTTTTAAAACATGGAGCAGGGGTATGAGCAGTCAGGATAAAGCATGGAATCATGACCAAACACTTGTTTTTATTTCTGGGGAAGCTCTCCTTCTTTGTTTTTGGTTCTATTATGAATTTTTAGAAATAACTTTGTTTTATCATAATTATATTATATTTATACCATTGAGTGATTTATTTGGGCGGGGGAGACAGTGACATGTATGCCAGTATTCACATGTGTTGATCAGAGGACAACTTGAAGGAGTCATTCCTATCCTTCTACCTATGGTCCCTAGGGATATAACTCAGGATTGTAGGCTTGGTGGCAGGTGCCTTTATTTGTTGAGCTACTGGTGTAGGAGAATTGTTTGTACAGCCATTCCATTGTGGTAATAATGGCACTTTGAATCAAAGGAGTCAGTTAAGGCATGAAAACCAGGTACTAGAATCTGGTTAAGCTTTTAGGCTTTTGAGCAGCAGTTCAGCTGAGACCCATTCAAATGTGGACACAGAGGCTTCCAGTTTGAGGAAACAAGATCAGCTGAGGAATTGGCAAGGTGAGGTAGCTGTGACTTGTTCTGCTTCTCTGATCTTTCAGTGTTCACCCCCCCCCAAAAAAATGAGGTAGCTATCATTTGTTTTGCCTCTCTGGTCTTTCAGCATTCACCCCAATACCTGGCTCCAGGTTTGTTTTTATTAATAAGACCTTCTAAGATTCGTGCTACAGTCAGTGAATGGCTTACCAGAATTAGCCATAGAGTTCTTGGAGGACTGAGGAGGTCTGCTAGAAAGAACAGGAAGAACAAAGGGAAGATTTCTGGGGGATTTTCTGAAAGAGGTGGTTCAGGACAAATGTGCAGAGAGGGTCAGCCAATGGACTCTACTGTCCTTGGATTTATCAGGTCTTTATCTCAATTTCTGACTCCTGAGTTTTTATTATACTGGAACAATTTAGGTATTTGTTACACTTGGCATTCAACACTGGGCATTGCAGCTGGAAGTTTCTGTACTGCCTGGTTCTGCAGCCATTCAAGTCCTGACTGGAGTAGTCTGTGAGGCTGGATCATCTCAGCCAGTTGCCTTGAAGCTGTTCTGGATGTTCGATCATCTGGGTCATCACTCCCATTGGAGACCACCCATATTAACCTGGAAGGAATCCACTGCTTCTCATCTTCTGTGGAAACAAAAGCAGAACCTCTTTTCTAAAGGAACATATCCTTAGACCCAAATTCTGAAGTCAAGATACCTTTAAAGTATATATGTTGGTTTACCTAGTAGTCCCTACAATCAAATGTCTCTCTGCAGTTAAAATTTCCAAAGACAACACAATAATATACAGTATCCAGACTCTGTGTATTTTCCATTTTTACCTTGCTTTTTTTAAAATTCTCGTTCTGTTTTAAGGACTTTTTCTGCCCTTTTTCTTTTCTCTCCCAAGACTACATTTATTTTTAAACACAGTGTAACCCATTTAGAATTTTTTCCATACCAATCTGTTTCATTGTGTATCTTTAATCCTTTTCTGTCAAGGAGAGTTTTTAAACTGCTAACTGTGCTGCTGGGATGAAAGTGCAGCTTTGATGGCTGGCTCTGCCCCACTCAGATTTCCAGCATGGCACAGGTACCAGTGAATCATGCTTACCTCCCGAATTCTGGGAAGCAGAATTAAGTAGTGTGCAGCTGTGTTCTTAAGCCAACAGCTGTGCTCTCAAGCCTGCAGGCAGTGGCAGAGGCTGGGAGAAACCTCTCTGTATCTTGGCCTATGGGAAGGACTGCAGGAGCCTGCCACACCACTTAGCTCATGGAGGCTGGTGGCCAGCTCCATCTCACTGGTAGCTGTCTGGAGATGCCTCTCTGCACTGCTGCTGGCATGAGACTGCTAGACTTAAGAAGCCCAGTGCAGCTCTGTTTCTATGTGTTAAGAATCCTTTTTAAGCTTTATCATTTCTATATGGATGAATGCCCAATGGTGGGCACCAGTTATAGCTGGAAGTTTCTGTACTGCCCAGTCCCGCAGTCATTCAGTCCCAAATACACACATAGAGGCTTATATTAATTATAAACTGTCTGACCTATTGCTCAGGGTTATAACTAACTAGCTCTTCTGCTTAAACTTACGCATAATTCTTGTCTATGTTTAGCCATGGTACCTTTTCTCAGTCCAACATTCTCATCTTACTTCCTCTGTGTTTGGCTAATGACTCTGTCTCTGTCATTCCTCTATATTTTATTATTTTAATTTAATAAAATTAATAAAATTCCTCTGCATTTTATTAAACCATTTGGAGTGACAAATCTTTACAATGTATAAGAGCATTATCGCACAGCAGAGCATTAGTAAGCCAAGCTGTTGCTTTCAGCAGCCAGCTGGGGTGGGGGTATACCATTTCATTCTTTCTATAGCAGCCTTCAGCTGCTGCCCACACCCAGCTCCAAAAACACTGCTGTGGTTAGTCATCCCACTGTTGGCCCATGCCTTTACCTTCCACCATGGCATTCTCCCATAGACCCCCACCCTAGGCCATCAACAAAGGCCAGCTTGGCCACCTTGAGATCTACTCTGGGTTTGGGCTTTTACTGCTGTGTAAGCTGCCTAGGGGCCTGGTCTTGTACTACCTGTGTCCTTTGCCCAGCCATGTTGATGAGCTACAGCTAGCATCATCAGTGACAGGTGTGTGGTCATATCCCACGCTGCATCCCTGCTGTGCAGATTTCTCCTACTGGTTTCCTTATGTTATATCTTCAAAAAGCTTTCCCCTGTCTTTGCACACTGTTTGAGCAGCCACAGTGACCCCAGCTGTGCCCACCCTCTGTGACAACAAATTAGAACCTTATCACTGAAGCTAATGACCTCCACACATCTCCACCTATACTGTCAGCATCATCAGAGCAGGTAAGAACTCTTGGGATGTTTTAAAGTTGGAAATGGGTTAAAACATAAAAGGGAGGAAAATCTTTCCCATGTTAAGAATAGAAAATATTACAATGAAGGGAGTTAGGATTCTGTTCAGTTCTACTATGGATGACTTGCAAATGAAAAAATAAATGCATTGATAAACAATTTTGCTGGTATTGACACTGTGTTGCTCACATTTATTATCATTTGGTAGTTAATATTTTAACCTTAAAAAAATTTTGATAACTGTGGCAAATATATAAGTTTTTGACTGACAAGATACAAACCTTAGAAAGACTTAAGATTGGTAAAATGCAAGCTTTAGAAAGATATACTGTTGATAAGATACAAGCCTTAGAAAGACTTACTAATGAAAATAAGAAAACTGTGACTGATAAGATACAAACCTTAGAAAGACTTACTAATGAAAATTAGAAAAATTTGACACTAAGATACAAGTCTTAGCACTTCCTATTAATAAGATACAAGTTTTAGAAAGACCTACTAATGAAAATAAGAAAAATACACAGAAACAGACAGAGGAATTTAGAGCAGAACCTACTGTACTTTTGCATTATGAAACTAAAGAGGAGCAACTTCAGCTTATTAGAAATCCAGCATTATCCAGTTACTATACAAGAATTACTACCAGATAATAGGCACCACCAAGGCTATGCAGAAGTTAATTAGGATCCTGTACAAATGTTAGACTTGAAGAGATTTAATAAAGCAGATTCATCATATGGTATGCATTCTCCCTTTTTTGAAGCATATGTTAAATTCATGGGCAATTAGGAACAGAATTATTCCACAAGACTGGAAAGATTTGGCTACAGCAATATTGGAAGCTGGTCCTCAGTAACAATGGAAAACATGGTGGAGAGAGGAAGTTATCATAGAACAATTAAGTATGGCTAGAGGTATTGCAATTTCCCAAGAACAGCTTTCCTGTGAGGGCCAGTATACTGATTTGCAAAGACAATTTAGTTTGATTATCGCACTTTAGTTCTTTGCCATATAGGTGCTTTTAATGCTTGGGACAGAGTTGAAGAATCAGGAAAGAGGATTGAGTAATTCACTAAAATTATACAAGGTCCAAAAGAAGCCTTCACAGATTTTTTTTTTTTACAGAAATTTACACAAACTGTAAATAAAATGATATCAGATCCAGAATTTAGATAAATATTAATTGAATCTTTGGTTTTTGAAAATGCTAATTTAGAATACAAAGAGGTGATTAGGCCTTTAAATGAAAGATTACTACCTTTAGATTAATAGATATGAAATACAGCTGATGCTGGAACTCATGCTTATAATGCTGCTTTGGTAGCAGAAGTAATTTGTAGAATTTTTAAGAAAAATAAAAATGTCAGATGTTTTAATTGTGGTAAACAAGGTTATTTGAGAAGAGGTTATAGTCAAGTTGTTCCTAGGAATAATGCTTTTTCTAGAGATAATCCAAACAGAAGGCTTCAGCCTTCTGGAGTATGCAGATGGTGTGGCAAAGGCATTGGACCAATGTGTGATGATCAACAAGGGACAGGCAAGGTAACCATTTATCTTTGGGAAATGACCTGAGGGGCCTCACACAGGCCCCCATATCAAATTTGGCTTAGTCATTCCCTGTAAGCATCAGGGAAAACCATCTTCAGAGACATTAAGAGACTTAATACCTGTTGTGAATACCACACTGCTCTGGATATGATAAAAGGCAGAAGAACTTATATAGATACAACAAAGGTTCAAGAGAGATCAGAAAATAAGTAATTTGGCAAACTGTTATAAATGATCAGAGACCAAACCTAAAATTAAATGCAAATAACATCAAAATGGAGGATTTGGTAGACACAGGTGAAGATGTAACAATAAGTTTACCAAGATATTGGCATCCAGATTGGCCTCTTCAGTGGATAAATCTTCAACTTCTTGGGATTGGAACTTTATCTCACATAAAACAAAGTGCAAGATAGGTTGAATGCATAGTGAAAGAAGGACAGATAGGAAAATTAAAACCAAATGTGGCCAACATAGCAATGAATTAATGTGGATGTAATTTGTTGCAGCAATGGAAGAAACAGATTGACATTCCTTCAACCTAAGAAACAAACCATAAAAAGAAGAATGCTCTGAGACAAATATTAAAAGGTATTGTCAAGAGTGGTCACAGACTGTTCAGGTTGTACATAAGCAAGGCACAACAGCTTTCACCTTTCAAAGGTACCAAGAGACCTACCTTTAAAATGGTTAACTTATAAACCTGTATAGGTGGAACAGTGGTCTTTGACATCAGGAAAAAATTTACAGGCATTAGAACAACTGGTACAGGAGCAGTTAGTGCTCAACATATTGAAGAACTGCCTAGTCATTGGATTTCTTCTATATTTGTCATTAAAAAGAAATCTGGAAAAAGGGGAAAGTTAACAGATTTAAAAGCCATAAATATGGTGATTCAGCTAATGGGCTCTTTGCAGCCTGGAATTCTCTTGCCTACTCTATTACCTAAAGGATGATCTGTCATAGTGATTGATTTAAAAGATTGTTTGTTTTTTAAACTATACCCTTACAAAACAGGATAAAGAAAAATTTGCCTTCACAGTGCCTACTTATAATTATTCCCAGCCTGTTAAAAGGTATCAGTGGAAAATTATTCCATATGG
>CABHPP010117009.1:0-14695 GCA_902168425.1 Peromyscus attwateri
CAGGCTAGCCTAGTTTTGATAGTCTTCCTGCTTTAGCTGATCAAGTGCTGAGATTATCAGAGTGTGCCTCCCACATTATATAGTTTTAGTGATACCCATGAGGTAGAGAGTACAGGAGTCAAAACTACCTCAAACATCCAAGATCCATTCCTCATCTCTCTGTGATGACAGGATGATGTTGATATTGAAAGATTCATGAAAACTCTTGATTTCAGATTTGGCTTGAAGAAGAGGAATCTGGATTTGGTCATGATAATTATAGACGTTCCACTAGGTTGTCAAATGGAACATAAAATTGCATAAGCAAAGTAAGGTAATCATTAATTAGGACATAGATTTAAATAAATTGAGAAGTTAGAATTAGGTATAAAAGTTTGTGATCTCAAAAGTAACATTATTGTTAGGTAGGAGTTAAGTCCTGGATAAAACAAATGGGAATAAACAAATTAGAAACAGCTTCAGACAGGGACCTGGCTTCCACTGTTATATCTAGAATGAAATTTGTGGTTAATGTGGAAACACTAGCAAGTTTTGCATATTTGTATTCATTTCTGAGACCATGAAAGATCAGGTAACTTTAGGGCAGGGTATGGTTATATTCATGTTTCCATTGCTGTAAAGAGAAACCTGAGAAAAACGATACAAAGGGAAAGTTTATTTTGGCTCATGATTTCAGAGAATTAGTTTTAGTCCATGATCCATTGGTCCCATGTCTGAGTCTAAGCTCGGGCTGACATCATGGTGGGAACATCATGTTCCCATTGACTTAATTGCTCTTACAGTTTGCACTGCTTCCCAATAACACCCGCTGGTTGGAAACCCAGCCTTCAACCTTCAGGGTACATTCTATATCTACACTCAAATCAAGATGATAGGACTGACAGGGTACAACAGTAACAGTGGTAACACCGAGTGAAGACAGGCTTCCTCCAGAGCTTTGTGCTTAGAAAGATGAAGGAGGAAAGGACATGGGACTAAAATGGATGGATGTCTGAGCTATAAACATTAGCAGTAACTGCTGAAAAGGCAAAGTCTACTGTCTCAGATGCAAGTGAGTAAAGAGATATGGAGACAATAGCTGGTTCTTTCTCTGTGGAATAAGAAATGCTGTCTGCTGGAACTAAAGTGTTGGCTGAGTGGTTGAGAGCACTTGTTACCCAGTTCGATTCCCAGCATCCATAGTCAGTTCACGACGATCTCTAACTTAGTCCTTAGAGGACTCTACACCCTCTTCTGACTTTCTCAGGCACCAGACATGGTTCCTGCACATACATACATACATACATGCATACATACATACATACATACATGTAGGCAAAAAACTCACACACATATAATAATAAAATAAATAAGTTCACAAAAGACAAAAAAACTCATCTCC
Organism: Peromyscus attwateri; assembly: GCA_902168425.1. Taxonomy (NCBI): domain Eukaryota; kingdom Metazoa; phylum Chordata; class Mammalia; order Rodentia; family Cricetidae; genus Peromyscus; species Peromyscus attwateri. Next base: position 1,382 of record CABHPP010117009.1, read on the forward strand.
TGAAGATGGTTGTATATGAGGAGTTTGAGGATGTATAATGTAGGTAAAGGAATGAATTATAGTAGTTACTCCTATTCCATGTGAGGGGCTGTGTTCTAACCCTCTCTGATGAGTCTTGAAACCACAGACAGGATCAAAGACGATATCTAAGCACTGTGATACCACAGCAATCATTGTTTAGGAAAGGAAAGAGCTATTAAAGGAATGTTGGGTAGATATCACGTATCATGTGGATATGCTGGTCAGAACAGTGCAGCAAGACATGAAGTTGTATTACAATAAACTCTTTTATATAGGAAATTAATTTAGGAGACTGAGACATAATGAATAAACCTCAGGAAGGGAGGGAAAACACCTTGTGTACACACAATGTATTTCAATAGTAAGCAAACATGAGAGTATATCACTTAATTTTAGCAATGCTTATAAAAATTAAGAATTATTCAGTGTTTAATAATGAGGTAGTAAATCTAACAGTGGTGAAAATTGATCCATAATCTGACTTTGTGTACTCCAGTGCTAATCAGGTCTTCATTGTTGTGGTCACTGTAAAACATAGGATGAAAATCGAAAGGGAACATGCTCCTTTAAGAATCACAGATTGCTATAGCTCTATAGTAGAGCTTGAGGTTGGGGATCATGATGCCTCCAGAGGTAGCTTTATTATATAGGATTCTTTTAGCTATCCTAGGTTTTTTGTTTTTCCATGTAAAGTTAAGTATTGTTCTTTCCAAGTCTGTGAAGAATTGTGTTGGGATTTTGATGGGGATTGCATTTAATCTGTATATTGTTTTTGGTAAGATTGTCATTTTTACTATGTTGACCAGACTCAGAAGGACAAACATAGTATGTACTCACTCATAAGTGGATACTAAATGGGAGGGAAGGGATGGCCAGACTGCAACCCACAACTCCAGAGAGGCTAGCTAACAGGAAATGACCCTAGGAGGGACACATGGATGACCCAGTGAAGGAGAAGTGGATGAGATCTACATGAGTGGACTGGGTATGGGGGGGTGGCAGAGGGCGAGGAGTGGGGGATGAGAACATAGGGAAACAGGAGGGTCAAGCTGGAACAGGGACAGAGTGGGAGGGCAGGGAAGAAGATACCATGATAGATGAGGACATCATGGGAATAGGAAGAGGCAGGTTGCTGGGGAGGCTCTCAGGAATCCACAAGGTTGACTCACTTTGGTCTGCTGGCAGTGGTCCAGAGGGTGCCTGGACCGGTCTACTCTGGTTACCAGCCTAGCAAATAACCTAGATGTCATCATAGAGCCTTTGTCCAGTGACAGATGGAGGCAGATACAGAGATCCATGGCCAGGCACCAGGCTGAGTTCTGGGAATCCAATTGATGAGACAGAGGAGAGATACTGTAGGCGAGGGACGTCACGATCATGATAGGAGGACGTGCAGAGATGACCGGCCACACTAGTGGAAACCCATGAACTGTGGACTGGTGGCTATGGAGCCCCCATGGGACTGACTAGGCCCTCTGGACATGGATGATGGTTGTTTGGCTTGAACTGTTTGGGGGGCACCCAGGCAGGGGGATCGGGATCTGTCCCTGGTACATGGGCAGGCTTCTGGAGATCCGGTGCCTGTGGTGCAACACCTTGCACAGTCTAGGTGCAGTGAGAAGGGGCTTGGATCTGCCTAGGCTCAGTGTCCTGGGATCTGCTGACTCCCCACAGGAGACCTTGATTTGGGGGTTGTGGGGATGCAGGGTGGCTTGGGAGAGAGGGCTGGGGGTTGGAAAGTGGGAGGAGGTAGGATCTGTTGGTGGTATGTAGAGTGAGTAGAAAATTTCTTAATAAAGAAAAATGAAAAAAAATAATTGCAGATTGACCTTACTTTGTTAACAGCTGTGTTGCTCTGCTGTAATCACTTTCATATTGAAATTAGAAAATATGAAATTTCCTAGTAAGAGTTTTATGCCAAAGGCACCATGTGTAGCTTAGTTTTGCTTCAGAGAGGGCTGTCATCTGCTACTTACAGAGATCCCTTTAACACTGGTGCAATGAGTAGTAATTTCTCCAATTGTTAAGTAAAGAGCATACCCAAGGAAGCTTAACTACCAGGTTTGCTGAAGTTCCTTCAACTTGATGTCCACATTTTAATAAAATTGGTTACTTTAGTATGTAATTTACCTCCTCTTAAAGCATTTTCCCAGCCACCTCGGGACAATGACACACAGTGGCTACTTTCACTGTAATGACACTTTCTGAATCCACTTGATAGAGAAAGAGAAAAAAAAATGCTTTTAGTCAGCTCTTAAGGTAGCAATTCCTCTGCAGCCAAACCTGCATTTATCCATTTCAATTTTCTAGCAATTGTCAATTCAAAATGCTCCCTGATATAGATATTATCTTATAGAAGTCTGAAGACACTCAGCTTGAAAATATAAAAAGTCAATGCATTTTAATTACAATAAATTTTAGGATGTTGTTTTTAACGTTACATTCCTTTATAATTCAAATTGATTTATTTTTAATAAGTAATATCTAAACACACAAGATAAAACATTTAAAAACTAAGTTTTTCACTAGGGCTGTTGACACTTGGAGAGAAGTTCCACAGTTGTGATTCTACCACCCAATCTACTCAAACAGGAGGATAGACATAAACTTCAGGCCAGAATGAGTTACGTGGCAAACTGTAGGGCAATTTGAAATAACAACAAAAAGATAATTGTTTGTTTGTTCCCTGACATCTTGGATATGTTTACTCTTGTCTTCAGACTGAAATATTCTTCCTAGTATCCTCTGTAGGGCTGACTTAATAGTCACAAATTCCTGTAATCTGTCTTTACCATGGAACACTTTCATTTCTCCTTAAATTTTAACAAACAGTTTTGCTGGGTATAACAGTCTGGGATGACAGTTGTGGTCCTTCCAAACTGGAGTGCATCTTTGTACATTCTTCTGGCTTTAAATATTCCTATGGTATAACCAGGTGTTATTCTAATGAGCTCGCCATTAAAGGTAACTTGGCCTTTCTCTTTTACAGTTTTCAATATGCTTTCCTTAATCTGCTCAATGGGCTTAATATTAAACCAACTCCTAATGATTTGTTATATCATAGATTAGTGCATCTGTCGATATTCAGCAAAGCTGTTTGCAGAGTAGGTGGAAATTAATAATGAAACACACAACTGGTCAAAATACAAAGAATAAGAGACTGATTGCCCCTGGTGGGTCAGCCACATTCTAGGGGAAGGGCACAACCCCAAGAATACATGGGTGGCACGAATTGGACTCTATTAAGAAAGAAACAAAGATACAAAGTTGTGTGAGTAGAAGAGGGGAGGAGGTAGATCTAGGAGGAGTTTGGGGTTGAAAGTGTATATTATGATCAAGCACATAATATGAAATTCTCAAAGAACTAATGAAAACAAGAAAAGAGATTGCTGCAGAAAAATAGCATAACTGGCACAGAAAAGCTCCAAAGACTTAGTGAAATAAAATTCATCCATTTCCAGACACCCAAAAACATCTAAAATCACATTTTAAAAATTATGTGTCAACCTGTTCCTTCAGTTTAAAATGTGCAATGATCTATTTTTATGCTACAAAGATTGCCAGTTTGAAGATATGGTTCTCCATTCTTAACACCCTCTAGAAAATGATCTTTATTGCATGATATGCTTCATGCTCTTAAGGATGAGGAAGCATCATACGTTCAGATCATCTGTTCCATCCCATGCTTCTGTTCTGATTTCTGGCATCAGAGAGCATTGTTCTCCCTGCACAGGCAGTGATGAGAGCAGTCAGCTGGCTGACATCCTGTGGGGCATCACACTGACATCAACGTTACACTGGCCAGCACATTTCTTCTCACTTCCCATCCCTTTTCAGAAAAGTCAGGGAAAAAACTGCTCTGGCATATTGCCAGTCCTCTGGGGATCTCCTAAGAATTTTAAATGATGCTTGCCAAGTGCCTAGCACAAGGGAACTAAGCAGAGCAGCATGCAAAATCACAGGAAGAAAAGAAGAGATCTTACATCTTCTAGCTTTGTGTTTACTGACTTTACTGGTAAAGATGCCTTCAAAAAGTAATTGTTTCATGACATTGCAACTGCTTAGTAGATGTCCAGCTCTTCTTTGTGAACCTTTATTCTCCCAGTTCCTCTGCTATTGCACAATGTCTAATTTCTACAATAAACTCCTATTTCCATAAATTTAAAGTGGTTCTCTTTCTGGATTAAGATCTCACTTATTGGGAATATCTTAATTTCCATTCATCTGTACATTTATATTACTTTTTATTTTTTTTTAGAAATCTATGAACTCATTCAAAAAACACTTAGCAGCCATATGTAAATACTTTCTCCCTCTTTCTGTCCATCCTTGATTCTTTTTTTGTGTACCCTTGTTAACAAGCAATTGCCATTAGAGCAGAAACTTAATATATTTTGTTTTTCCCTCATGCCGCCTGCACCTATGCCATATCCTCTGTTGTTTCTGGTAAAATAGTAAATGATTGTTGAACAACTTGAATAAATACTATTAAGACAGTGATTTAATAATCAAATTATTAGTCTCATATGTTTTCCTAATGAGCAGTCTGATTAATTATTGAACCTGAGTTCCCTAACACCTTCATTAGTCTCTTTACAGTTAACTGTAAAGCAGTGTTGTGTGACCATAATACAATTTGCCTTCGTTTACAGAGATGTTGATTGCGTCCTGAAAATAATCAATAATGTGATTTTGTAAATAATCTTGAATCTGGAATAATATATAAAAGGCTACATTAAAATTAAACTGTCACTGTGGTTAGAACATTGGCTCTGTTGTCTTATTTATTAAAAAAATTTGGTTTCTTAGCATCCTTACTCTTTGGATAATATAGTAACCGGTTATTATTCAAGGTTTAAAACTGTCTTAAATCTGGATGATGCATTTAATAATGGAATTTGAATATTAATAAAAAAGCATTAATTCATTTTTCAGGAAGTAAATTTTATTAAAACGTCTAAATGTTTTGCCTATATTGGTTTACAATCAATTGACATACAGAAGCCATATCTCAATGTCTAGTTGCATTTTATAGATAATTCCCATATCACTAGCTAGGATAAGTCTAAAAAGAAGCATTTGAAAGGAATAGTGGCATCTTGCTGCAAGACAAGACCATGCTAGGATGATATATTACAAACCATTTTAAATCTCTATTTGTAGTAAATGTTTTTTCTTGACATTCCTTATTAAAGATTTTAATATATACTGTTCTTCTATTTAGTAGCCCGTGCCCATTGCTCTTGATGCGTTAGATATACCCACTTTTGAGAATTCATGGTTTTAAATAGATTACATCAAACCTTTGCTTCCCACATGCAATATGACAACACGGCTGTATTTATTTCAATTTTGTGAAGTAACATCCCTTTCAGGAAAAAGGATGCAATGGTGCTCATCATATTTTGCAAAATAAGTAATTGTGAAAGAAAAATATAACATGTTCTGTCACTTATAGATCTTAGGTTTTATATAGAAAGATAGAATCATTTGTGACATGAAAGTAGATAGGAGACTATCAGGGGCAATGATGGAAACATCGGGAGTGGAGAGAAAGGAGGGTAGGAGTGATCATGGACAAAGAATATTACACATACCTGTGAAAATGTCTTTGTGAAACCCATGACAATGTGTGTGTGTGTGTGTGTGTGTGTGTGTGTGTGTGCAGATTGTGCCCATCAGTTGTATTCAGGCAGATATCCATCCCGTCCCATTTATCTGGAGTTGGAAAATGAACTGTTTGCTCTGTGGGATAATCTGATCTTAGAAAGCTAGTAGTATAGAATTAGGAATAAAACTATACAGTGCATTTTACAATCCATTTTAGGCAAAATTCTAGGCAGTGCCCCAATATTCTCATTTACCTTCATCATCTCCCTTACAGGCTAACTTTAAAGCACTATTGCAGGAGTATAATGTAGTTTGTCTTCATGTGCAGAGATGTTGACTGCCTCCTGGAAATAATCAATATTGTGAGTTCGTAAATAGTCATACATCTGGAATAATATCTAAAAGTCCACATTTAAATTAACTTCTAAATTAAATCTTGGTACTTTTGAATGTACTTGATTGATGAAATTAATACTACCATTAAAATGGCTGCAAAATAAACAGTATATTCTGGAGGACCCTGCTGCACCCACGGTTATCACTTGCAACTTTTTAAATGTAGATGGAAATGGTAGAAAAAACGTCTGAAAAAAAAGATGCAGTAGAAGAGTAGATGAGATATGGACAAAAAGGGAGATCAAAGGCATCTGAAACATAAGAAGGATGCCATCTGCCATGGTTGCCTTTGAAGCTGGGGGGAAAGGCCACTCGAGTAAGAAACAGGAAATCTCTAGAAGCTGCAGATATACCACTGAGCTCTGTGTGAGGCATGAGGAACCTAAGTCCCACAAAGACAAGTGATTTCATGATGTCAGCAACCTGAGTGAGATGAGGAGCTGATTCATTTCTCAAGACAGCAAGAAGGAATACAGTCCTGCCAATCTTGTGAAATCACTGGGCAGAGAGTTAGCTGTGCAGAGGTCTGCTGAGACTTCCGAATTACAGAACTGTGAGTTAATAACATGTGATGGTTGGGGCTGCTAAATGTGGGGCAATTTGTTCCACAAGCAAGAGAAAACTAATTCGTGCTTGCAAGGGCCCAGAAAAAGAGGCAAAAGAAGCGACTGGTGTAGGAAGGACCCGGTACTGCTTCCTGAATTTTTAAAAATCATTTTACTAAGTGAGGTTTTCACCAGAGTTAGTTATCAGAGTTCATTAATGCAATTTCAAAGTGCCTGGGTTTGCTTAGGGGAAATTGGGGAGAACACACAATATTATTTGCATGTGTTTGAACCTGATGTCCAATGTTTACTGAAAGCTCATCATTTTATAGTGACAATACAACTGAATTCTAGTCATTTTCAGTTGGATTGAAGGTGTATGGCATCAGCATGTCTAAACTGTAGTTTATATTTGCATATTCCAAAAGCTTCAAGGTTTTTTTTTTAAACTTTCTAAGAAAAATTTTCAAGTTGCTCTGTTGTGGTACAGTGATGAAATTGCTTTTCACTCTTTGTGCAGCCCATTGGAGACAATTCTGCACTCATGTCACAAAAAAGACACTTCCTAGGGAGACAGCTATTATATGAGAATGCTTAATTATCGATGGACTTTTAGAAATAGGTAAAAGAACAGACTTTAAAGTGTCAGTCGTGTTCCTTTATAACCACATGTGCATCTGTCAGTGTCTAGTTATTATGAAGCTGTCGGGATGCAATAGAAAGACCGTGCTGAGCTGCAGACAGTTCTGGATTTGAACTGAGTCTCTACCACTTGCTGCTTTTGCTGTTGAATGAGTCACCCAAACCCTGGCACTTCAGGAGTCTTATCTTTTCAGTCAGGATAATTTTTACTTCCCAAAGCAGCCATATAGATTGAGCCAAACCATAAAATAATGCCTGTAGCAAAGTGAATAAAATTCACCTATTATCATATAGTACCAATCTCAAGAAACTATAAATGTAATATACCCACAGTTCCTCACGGAAATAGAAGAAATATCCTAAAAGTCATATGAAATTGCAGATGATACTGGATAGCCAATAACATTGCTGGAAAAGTTACCACACCATACTTCAAGTTGTATTACAAACTATAGCAATGCTCAATACATGGTGGCAGAAAAAAAAGACATGTAAATCAATAGAATAAAATTGAAGATACAAATATGAGTACATGTAATGACAGCTATCTCATATTTGATAAAGATGTAAAAAAAATATGTACTAAAGAAAGGAGAACATCTTCAACAAATGGTGCTGGGAAGAGTGGATGTCTACTCACAGAAGATGAGATTAGACCCATATCTATCACTGTGCACAAAAATCAGCTCCAAATGGATCTATGACCTTAATATAAAAACCTGAAGTTCTGAAATTTCTGAAGAAAATATAGGCAAGGCCTTACAAGATATAGGTGTAAGAAAGGACTTTCTTAATAGGGCTCCATTTGCTCAAGAATTAAGGCAAACAATGAGCAAACTGGATGTCATGAACTAAAAAGCCTCTGCACAGCAAAGGCAACAATTGAGTAAAGAGGAAGCACAGAGTGGGAGAAAGTCTTTGTCCACTATACATCTGATAGATGATTACTATCCAGAATAAATGAAGAACTCATAAACAGAGTAAAAAAAAACAAAAACAAAACAATGACCCCCCATTAAAAAGTGGGCTCTTGGTCTGAACAGAAGGAATACACACAAAAAAAGGATAAGAAATTGTAAGACGTGTTCAACATCCTCAACAATTAGGGGAATGCAAATTGCACTACTTTGAAATATCATCTTACTACAGCCATGATGGCTAAGAGCAAGAAAACAGCTGGCAATGAATGCTCATAATGAGTGGAAGAAAGGAGACCCTATTCACTGTGGGTGGGATTACATCTTGGTGTGGGAACTTTGGAATTCAGTGTGGAGCACTGTCATAAAGCTAAAAGTAGATTTCCCATATGATCCATCCATTTTACTTCAGAATATGCCTAAAGGGCTCAATATCCTACTCCACAGATACTTGCTCAGCCCTGTTCATTGTTGCTCCATGCTTAATAAGTGGGAAATAGAAACAACCTAATCGACTAATGAGTGGCCAGTGAAAATGTGGTATTATACAATATCAAATACTATTCCACAGTAAAGCTAGATCATATTGAGTATTTTAACTCAGAATGAGAAAGACAAACTTCACATGTTCTTTCTTATTTATGGATCCCAGTTCTGAGTCTTTAGATGGAAGTATATAGCCTGGAATAACCACAGAAACCAGAAAAGTAAAAAGAAATCACGGGGTTGAGGTGAGTGTGGGAGGGATCTTTAGAGAGGGAGGTAGTAGGACACAGTTTCTATGATGGGGGAAATAAGAAAAAATGGGGTGAAGACTTTATCTGGGGAGAGAGCAGGGGGGCAATACAGGAGAGAGATGAAGGATAAGTAACACTGGGATGTTTGAAAAATCCTCAGAGAAGCATATTGTTTCATGTTTCGTTAATTTACACATATGACATACAAGTTGTTGTGCATACATATATAAATAATTTAAATGAAGTTATGCCACTGGGATGATAATGCTCCCCTGAAAAGCAATAACCTAGCTAACAAAAACCCTGGTACCAGGCATGGGAAACTTCCCTTCCAGTTGTTGGCCAGGGTGGTCTAATAGAGTCCAAATACAAGGTCCACTATTGCTCTTGCAATGGGTTGCCTACCATGACTTGAAGGTAAGACCCTACTGCTAAAGATACCGCATGTTTCAAACACAGGACTTACTTGGAGAAATCAAGTTAGAACTGACCTGGAAGCCTTATAGTACCAGAAGATGCTACATAAGTTTCCAAGACAGGAAAGCAAGTCCCATCCAGTAGTAAAGCCTATGAAGCCAAGGGTACAATAGCAGCAGTTCTGTCTGTAGTATAACCAACAGCAGTCTAAATGGACTTAAAGCCTGCTCAGAAGGAGACAACTGATGAAGGCAATTCTATCAAAATTCTATGAAGCACTGTAACCTAGCCAACTTCTAGAGGCTGATGAAATCATGGTTCCTAATAGACAGACTACTACTACTGCTTTCCTAGACCAGTATAATTTCAAATACATTGTGTGTGTGTGTGTGTGTGTGTGTGTGTGTGTGTGTGTGTGTGTGTGAAACAATAAGTAATAATAATAATTAAGGCAAAAGAGACCATAAAGTTGAGAAAGAGAGTCAAGGAGTGGTGGACGAAATTTTGGGGTAGAATATGGAGTGGAAATGATATAAATACAGTACTCAAGAATAGATATCGAAACCATGATTGGAAAAAGCACAGGGACAAACAGTCAAACTAGTGGAAACACATGAACTGTGAACCAATAATTGAGGAGCCCCCACGGAACTGGACCAGGCCCTCTGGATAAGTGAGACAGTTGATTAGCTTGAACTGTTTAGGAGGCCCCCAGGCAGTGGGACCAGGACCTGTCCTTGGTGCATGAGCTGGCTTTTTTGAACCTAGGGCCTATGCTGAATCACTTTGCTTAGCTTTGGTGCAAGGAGTAGGGAACTGGACCTGCCTCAACTGAAATTACCAGGCTGGGCTGACTCCCCAGGGGAGACCTTGCCTTGGAGGAGGTGGGAATGGGGGATGTATTGGGGGGGAAGACTGGGGTGTGGGAGGAGGGAGGACAGGGGAAACCATGGCTGATATGTAAAATTAAATTAATAATAAAATAAAAATATAAGAAAGTTATATTGAAAAAGAGGATAAAATTCTCAAAAAAATTAAAGTTAAAAAAAAGAAAAAAGGTGTTTGATCATGTTGGGATCTTGAGATGGCAAATTATCTTGCCTGAGACCTAAATAAAATCCAAAGTGCCCAAATAAATAATGCACAGAATAATATAACCAAAGATGAAAAGACATAGTGACCAATGGATAGAGAGAATAAAGGAGCCATTATCGAAGGAATTTGTTAGTTATTAGAAGCCAGTAGACCAGTGATTGCTTCTCATGGAGAATAGAGCCCAGTCTTACTGATATCTAATGTGCAGAACTGTGAGAAGATACACTGCTGTTGTTTTAAGGATCAGCATTATTTTGTGTGTGTGATTTGTTACAGAATCTACAGGAAACACACACTATACAACACTTGTGAATGTTAATTTGCTCTTACGTCTTTAAACATGTTTTCTTTTTCTCTGCGTATTAATCGTCCAATGTGACTTTCACTCTCATCACAGGAATAAGTTGTTGTGACCCTTGTGTCATAACTCTGTGGTATAAATAGTCCATCCAGTGTCCATAAGTATTCAATAAATCTATGTAGCTAAAATTGTACCTGTGCATGCTTCCTGACAATCAGCTATCTGTAGTGTATCAACTAGGGAAAACTAGGTCCTAAGATAGAGACAAAGTTTTATCCTAAATGTGACTATAATCTGCTCTGACAGCCAGATATGATAAATGAAATTATGTTGAATATACTAAAAAGTGGAAAATCAAAGGATAAAGATTATTTTTTACTATACATCCAGGAAAAGCTTCATGGAAGAATTCACACCTCAACTGAGTCTTCTGTAGAGTGAAGTTTCTCAGTCCCACCTGGTCTGGCCCAGGCAGCAGCTGTTTTTATAAAATAATCACTCAGATGCTTAACATTAATTACAAGCTGTGTTTGGTTTATGGCTCAAGCTTACTTCTAGCTAGCTATTACATCTTAAATTAACCTATTTCTATTCATCTATATTTTGCCATGTCGCCTTGGCATTACTGGTCTACTGGCATCTTGTTCCTTGAGCGACTGGATCACATCTGTCTCAACTCTGACCTTCTTTCTCCATCTATTCAGTTTGGCTTTTCTCTCTGGCACTATCCTTCCTTGCCATAGGCCAAAGCAGCTTTACTTATTAACTAATGGGAGCAACATATTCACAGTGTACAGAAAGACATCCCACATCAATCTTTAAATACCTTTGCCTCTCATTGGTGAAAGTCAGGGCAGGAACTAGCAGTGAACATTCAAAGAACTGTTGGACAGTTTGTAAGTGAGGATATATGAGGTCCAAGAAAGAGTGTAAGGGACAGGTGTTTTAACTATGGGAGTAAGGATGCATGTGTTCATAACACACCACCTCTGGCTACTGTGTGATTACCTCATGCCCTTTAAAATTAAGTCTGTGTGCTATAAAGACACTGTAGTGCTTATATTTTTAAACACTGGCATTTAGGGTCTACAAAATGGCTGAGGGTGCAAATACCATGTAGTATGTGATCAGAAATGTTTGAAAAATTAGATAGAAAAAGTGAAGAAACAAAAGGAAAATCTACAAGCTGCTGTCTAAATATTTCAGCTTATTTTAATGATCAAATTCCTATGTGAATTTGATAGAATTGGAGAAGAATATCAAATCACTTTGGTTTTTATGTATGCTTTTGAAAATTGTGTGTTAGTATAAAGCCCCTGTGGCTTGAAAATATTCACATTATTATTTTTCCCATTTAGGAAGATTGGGTGTCAGTATCAAACCAGCCAAGTTTTGATATGTTTTTCATTTAGAAGTCTGTAGAGAAGGCAGAAGTCATGTAGCTGAGGACATGGTTCACAAAGCACAGCTTGCAGCTGTTTTCAGTTTGACCATTAGATTTTTTTACACCTGATTTTCTCCAACTCAATCCACTGCTGTTCATGTTATGGGGCTAAATTGGAAGATCAATATTCATTATCCTCTGTGTAGATTAGCTCACCTTTTGTGCTGATGGAGACCAACTCAGGGGAGGAAATGAGAAATAGGAAAACTGCTCAGGCAGATGCAAGAGAAGAAACAGATGACGCCATAGATGAGAACACAAGTACCAGACAGATTGTCCCTGGACTTCCTGTGCATCAACAGTGCATACACACACCTGTTAAAGTGATTATTTGTATTCTACTACTCTTTTGACACATCTGTTTGAAAGATGGTTGTGGAGAACCAGCTACAGTATTATTGTAATCTTAAGTATTTCTAGATAATTGAGAAGCAGGGGGGATGGCTCATTTGATGAAGTGCTTGCCTTGGAAGCATTAGGGCCTGAACTTGGATCCTCAGAACCCATATATAAGTGGGTTCAGGATCCTTTACCTATAATCCCAAAAATGACATGGTGGGATGCAGGGAGAGGTGGATCTCAGGAAATTCATAGGACTACTAGCCTGGCTTAAGTAGAAAACTCAGACAAATGAGATACCCTTTCTCAAACAAAAGATGGAGAGGATCAGAGGACTGACTTTCACATGTGCACAACTTCATCCACATATGTATGCGCGAACACACACACACAGACACACACACACACAGACACACACACACACTTAGAAAAAGATAATTGGTTAAAAGGATAGAAGACCTTCATAGGCATTTTAGAGGATTTTATACTTTGCATTCATTCAGTAAAAATGACCATTGTGACTGTATCCATAATGATACAGACACAGCAGATGTAGGTCTGATTCCTGGTTGGGAGCCAGAGTTATTCACCAGCAAATATCCTTTAATCACTGATTTGCAGATGTAGGACTCAAACTTAGGTCCAGGTCTTCCTCCTCTTCCTCCTCCTCCTCCTCCTCCTCCTCCTCCTCCTCCTCCTCCTCCTCTTCCTCTTCCTCCTCCTCCTTCTCCTCCTCTTCTTCTCTTTTTCTTCTCCTTCTTCTTCTCCTCCTACTCCTCCTACTCCTTCCCTTCCTCTTCCCTTCCTCTCCTCTCCTCCCCTCCCTTCCCCTCCCCTCCCCTCCCCTCCC
>CABHPP010117009.1:14795-30188 GCA_902168425.1 Peromyscus attwateri
CTCTCTCTCTCTCTCTCTCTCTCTCTCTCTCTCTCTCTCTCTCTCTCATGTTGATGCTCCATTCAAGAAGTCAGACAAATTAGAATATAAAAAATGGTTTGAATCCGGGCGTTGGTGGTGCACGCCTTTAATCCCAGCACTTGGGAGGCAGAGCCAGGAGGATCTCTGTGAGTTCGAGGCCAGCCTGGGCTACCAAGTGAGCTCCAGGAAAGGCGCAAAGCTACACAGAGAAACCCTGTCTCGAAAAAACCAAAAAAAAAAAATGGTTTGAATGACTGTAGACAACAAACTAAAATAATCAAGACTCTCCCATTTCATTTTGTTTTGGTTATATGAGACCTGAGTTTTTAAACAATAAACAAGGTATATTGAAAATACTAAGGAAATAATATTCATAAACCCAAAGTTAATAGTGAAGAGATAAGTTTTCAGAATCTTTATTATATTTTCAATCAGTTCTGGCATCTTATCAGCTGGGCTGCTCAGATCCCAAAGTTTTAGCAGGTAAGTCCATGATCACCAGGGCAGGGAGCTGGCAGAAGCCAGAACTGCAGCATAGCTGAGAGTTGATGTCCTAATCTGAAGTCAAGAGGAAGAGAGAGCTACAGCGGGCCTGGTGTGGGCTTTTGAAACCTCAAAGCCCACCCTCAGTGTCACACTTCCAACAAGGCCACACCTCCCAATCCTTCCTAAACAGTTCCATTAACTGGGAACCAAACACTCAAGTATATAAAGCTATGGGAGCCATTCATATTTAAGCCACCACAAAGGTCATGGAAACTGAGTCCCAAACATTTTGTAAATAATAATAATTTCAGTCATTCAATGAGAAGGAGCCAATGAGAAAGCTGTTATCCTGTCTCTGTACCAAGAAATTGCTTGATACAAATCATCACCCAGTACTCAACAAAACTGAGGACAATGGGGGCTAAGTTAACCAATGTAGTACTGGATGCGAGCCTCCTACTAAATGCTTTCTTTTGTAAGTTTCCTTGGCTGTTGTGCCGCCTTCCAGCAACAAAACAGTGACTAAGACAACCACTGTTGCATGAATCTTAAAAGTCTTATTAATAAAACAAACCTGAGCCAGGTATTGGGGTGAACACTGGAAGGTCAGAGACACAGAATAAGCCACAGCTATCTCACCTCACCGGATCCTCAGCTGGTCTTGCTTCCTCAGACTGGAAGCCTCTGAGTCCTCATCCAGAATGGGTCTCAGCTGAACTGCTGTTAGAAGCCTGAATGCTTAACCAGCCTAAATGCTTAACCATGCCAAATGCTTCTATGGGCAAATGCCTCTATGGGCAAATGCCTCTAGTTTCTGGTCCTCACGCCTTATATACCTTTCTGCTTTCTACCACCACTCCCTGGGATTGAAGACTTGCTTTCTGGGATTAAAGGCGTTGGTCACCATGCTTGGGTGTATCCTTGAACACAAGGATTTCTGCCTCTGGAATGCTAGGATTAAAGGTGTGGTGCTACCACTCCCTAACCTCTGTTTAACATTGTGGCTGCTCTGTCTCTGACCCCAGATAAGTTTATTAAGGTACACAATATTTTGGCGAACACAATACCACCACAAACCACAAAACTAGTAAGTCTAGATTGGATTACCATTCAGCTCCTTTGAACTCCAAAGTATACTTCCATATTCCCTCACACTCAGCTTCTATAGCCATATTGATTCTTGCAGTGATTTGTAAGTAGTAAATATTTCCAACTGTGCAGAATATCACAATTCACCTCACATGTTATTAATGAAGCTTGATATTGTTTCTGATAATTTTCCAGCATGAATAATTATTCTTCATTTAGAGAAGAGATTTTCATTCTAGCATTCATCCTCTAACTCCATTATTGTCATTTTAGCAAAATAGATTAAGAGAATTGCAATGGTTATTTTAAGGCATCCAATTAGAGGAGTAACATATCGAGAACGCCACAAATCTGTGATTAGAAAACACTTTATTATGCTCTTGAAAGATGAAAGTTTTTAGTTATTTTCTATGAAAATAATCCTATAAATTTCAAAAGAGTTTTTACTATGAGCTGGAAGGGAAGATGAAACAAAATTAAAATGCTACATTAGATTTGAGGGTTGGATCACCGACAGTATTCACAATTCTGCATGGGCTTTCAGAAGCGGTGCTGCTTTCATTGTCTTTGCTTTGATATGGCTTGGCATCAGCTTCACGCACCAAATAGACTCTTCAGATGTTAGAACATTAAAAGAGAACCTAGAAATGTAAATGGGTTTAAAAGTAAACAATGGGTATATTTAATGTCCTTATATTTGGAAAAAATAATGGAAGCAGATTTTTAGGATTTTTAGATGACTGAATATCAAATTTTTGAAATAAAGAAAAAAAGTTTTAGTTAGATTTGTGAACACTCTTAGCATTTCACTAACACATTGTATTGCTACCAATATATGGAACTACAAATGTATGTATATACACATACATATTTACCTTCATTGTACATATACATGTGTGTTCATTATTTCTATATGTGATACAGAGTTATTTTACAAGCAACATCTTACTGGGGGAAAGAATGAGAGCACAGCAAATGTTTATTATTTTCCAGTACTTTATTTTTCCTGCTTTTCACTTTCCCCCCCAAACATAATATTTTTATTAATTTTTGGGAAGCTTGTACAATGACCCCAATCACACTCCCTCGCCATTCCTCCCAAGTCCACCCTCCCACTCTTGCACCCTCAACAAGAAAACCATCAAGTCCAATCTGTGTTGCCCATATCCTCACTGGAGCATGATCAAATCCCCAGTGACCAGCCCCTTAAAAAAAACTGAGTCCTCCCCTCTTCCCCTGGCCCTCCAGAAGCTATCAACTGTGAAGAGCTACATTGGAATCTTCATCACAGTTTTTAAGGACTCTCTTCAATAGCTTCCTGTATAGACTGTTTCTTTGGAGGGGGGGGAGCAGGGAAAGGAAGGTTGTCACAGAAGCCTTCAATGTCGCTCATTCTCAGTTATGAGTCTGCAGTCATCGATACCACTGCATAAAAGCTTCCTTCCCTATAGCAGCCTGCAGCAGCTCAGATCATAAACTCCCACATGGTTTCCAATGGCAGCATGGATCATGGACTTTAATGTGGTTGCCGATGGCAGCTCACATGACAGACATCAACCTGATCCCCAGTGGCAGCATGTTGCCACCTCCCATCACAGAACTATTTATACAAGTCTTTCAAGTCACCCATACATGCTATTAGAATGATATTCTTTTTTAATGAGAACTATATCTATCAAGTTGCTAACACTCTACACACACATATTTCTTATGCTTCTCCCAGCTGTCTCTTGACTTCAAGTTCATGGCTTATCCTATAGCTGGAATGTAAATGGCCAAAGATAGTATTCTGAAATAAAGCACACAAAGGCAGTGTCCCTGGTGGGTTGAAACACTAATTGTCTTCAGGGGATGCTGAAAGATCGCTTTCAAGGCTCAAAGGATTGTGCATTTAAAAAGTAGCTCATCTTTTTTTACAAGAGGATGCTGGGAGAGCACAACACCATGAAAACCAATGTGGATATTTCATGATTGTAAGGACTTTTATAATCTCTGTAAACAGAGAAGATACCAAAAAGTCCCACTTGACACTGACTTTCCCACAAGACAAGAATACTGTATAAACAAAGAGGCACTAGACAAAAGGGAGATTGACAATTTCTTAAAAGAAAGAATGCTTGACATAAAAGGGAAGCATTTCAAAGAAAGTTTTCGCATTAAAAATTGGTAGAAAAAATTTAGTGTTCAAGAAGGAAGAAATAAAAAATGCAACCAAGACATTAAATGCTTTTGAAGTGTTTAGTATATTTTCTGACCTCATGAAGAAAAATGGAGCTAAAATAGTGGGATTAGAGGTAAATACAGAATGAAGTAAAGGAAATATAGAGAAGATAGTTGTCAATGAGCTCATTAGATGAAATATAAAAGAATTCATGTACAAAATATCCCTAAGTATTATATTACATAAAATTTATCCTGGAAAGGTGATTCTTTGGGATGTGGACAGTACAAGAGGCTGCTAAAAGAACATTGATAATCATGGATCATATGAAGGTACAGACAGGCTGAGGTGAGAAGTATGTATGCTGCATTATCAGGTCACTCCGCCCTTTTCTAAAATAAATTTATGTAATGACTATTTTGATGATAACACAGATTGAATTTTGTTTATGCTTTCTTCTGTTTCCAATAATTAAAATATTAAAAAAAGAAATAACTTTTCCAATATTAAAAAAGAAGTATGGGCCGGGCGGTGGTGGCGCACGCCTTTAATCCCAGCACTCGGGAGGCAGAGGCAGGCAGATCTCTGTGAGTTCGAGGCCAGCCTGGGCTACAGAGTGAGTTCCAGGAAAGGCGCAAAGCTACACAGAGAAACCCTGTCTCGAAAAACCAAAAAAAAAAAGAAGTATGGAAGCAGATTCGGAGATCCACGGCCAAGCCCCAGGTGGAGCTCCAGGAGTCCAGTTGCCAAGAGCGAGGAGGGATTATATGAGCAAGAGATATAGAGACCATGATTAGAAAATGTACAGAGACAACTAGTCAAACTAGTGGAAACACATGAACTGAACCAATAGCTGAGGAGCCCCCATGGTACTGGACTAGGCCCTCTGGATAAGTGAGACAGTTGTTTACCTTGAACTGTTTAGAGGGCCCCCAGGCAATGAGACCAGGACCTGTCCTTAGTGCATGAGCTGGCTTTTTGGAACCTAGTGCCTATGCTGAGACACTTTGCTCAGCCTTGGTGCAGGGAGGAGGGTCTTGGACCTGCCTCAACTGAATATACCAGGCTCTGCTGACTCCCCAAGAGACACCTTGCCTTGGAGGAGGTGGGAATGGGAGGTGTGTTGGGGGGGGGGAAGGCTGGGGTGTGGGAGGAGGGAGGACAGGGGAAGTCGTGGTTGATATGTAAAACGAATAGAAAATCTCTTAATACAAAAAAAAAGAAGTAACTTCTTATAGGATATATGGAGCAGGCTTCATAAGGGTTCTTCCCAAGATAGTTGGTTCCTTCTACCAGTATAATGTATAATCCTTAAATTCCTTTCCTCTCTAAAAGGCTTTAGCTAACAATTCTGTCACAGCTTATGAGAGAGAACTATGCTTTTTATCTAATCATACACCTTTAGAAGCAGATACAATTATTGTGGGCACTGGAGCTTGTTTACAGAAAGATAGCTTTAAGGAGATTAATATAAAATGATAAATTCAAAATGAAGCAAAGGGCCTTGGGAAGTAAACAACATATCTAAGGGTTTATGTCTCATTAACTTTTAGGCAAATTAGCCCCTGTAATGTATTTGCTGCAAATAGCTCCTCTTATACCCAAAACTAGGAGGTGCAGGAGGACATTCTGCTCTGCCCCTATATCATAGCTAACCTGTCAAAGATGAGAGCAATGCAGGGCAAATATCTTAAATTCTAACTAGAGTTCTAAGGTATATGCCAGATAGTTAGCAGAAGGTAGCCTAACTGGTCCTTTTTCATTTTATTTTCCATTTTTAGAACTCATATTTATAAGAGAAAGACAGAGGTCTATTGAAAACAATTTTTTAACAAAATCAAAACACAAAGAATTATACAGCTTTTCCCGAAAATATAGTTTGATGGTGTATAAGAGAATGAAGTGATATAGAATATGCATATTGTTATTGGATAGCCTGTCTAAATATTTAATAACCTATAGATGTTCAGAGTCCTAGACTATCTTGGTCTAGGAATTACACATGAAAAAGTCTTCAAGTCCTGTGTCCTGAAATTGATAACCATAAGTGAAGAGAGAGATTACTAATGTTTACCCTACTAAGCTATTTAGTAGAACAGGCATACATGAGCTTTAGTGGTCCTAGTTGAGTCAACTTCTTAATGACTGAACACGAAAGATTTGAGTCATTTTATTACTATAGGTCTGTAGGAGAGCTTGAAATCAGGGATGGTGATACCTCCAGAAGTCCCTTTATTGTATAAGATTGTTTTAGCTATCCTGTTTTTTGTTTGTTTGTTTGTTTTTTCATATGAAGATGAGTATTGTTCTTTTGAGGTCTGTAAAGAATTGTGTTGGAATTTTGATGGGGATTTCATTGAATCTGTAGATTGCTTTTGGTAAGGTGACCATTTCTTCTATGTTAAACCTACTGATTCCATCTTATACCTGTCAGAATGGCTAAGATCAAAACACAAATGACAGCTTGTGCTGGAGAGGAAGTGAAGCAAGAAGAACACTTGTGCACTGCTCATGGGAGTGCAAACTTGTAAAGCTACTTTGGAAGTCGATATTGTGGTTGGGAATCAATCTGCCTCAAGACCCAGCTATACCAGTCTTGGGCATATAGCCAAGGAATGCTCAATCATATCACAAGTATACTTGCTCAACTATATTCATAAAAACCAGAACCTGGAAACAACCTAGATGCTCCTCTACCCAAGAATGGATAAAGAAATGAGGTACATTTATACAATGGAGTATTATTCAGCTGTTATAAACAATGACATCAGGACATTTGAAGGTAAGTAGATGGAACTAGAAAAGAAATCAGCCTGAGTAAGGTAACCCAGACTCAGAAAGACAAAAAAGGTATATACTCAGATATTAGCTGGAAAGTAAAGGATAACCTTGATACAGTCCACAGCACCAGAGAGGCTAAGTAACAAGGATGCCCCAGAGAGGGATGAGTAGATTTCCCTGGGAAGGGAAAATAGAAGAGATCTGGGTAAGCTGGGGGCAGGTTGAGATGAGAACATGAGGGATTAGGTTGGGGGCAGGATAAAGGGTGGAGTAATGAGAGAGATATCTTCATGGGGGGAGATTTCGGTGTCAGATAGAAACTTAATGCAAGGGAAACTCATGTAAATCTACAAGAAAGATCTCAGCTAGAACTCCTAGCAATAGTAGAGAGGGTGCCTAGACTGGCCTTCTCTTATAATCAGATTAGTGACTACCCTAATTGTCATCAGAGAGCCTTCATGCAGTAACTGATGGGAGAAGGTGAAGAGATCCACAGTCAAGCACTGGGCTGAGGTCCAGGAATTCTGTTGAAGAGGATTGTAAGAGTCAGGGGGTTCAAGGTTATCCCAAGGGAAACCACAGAGACAACTAACCTGAGCTCCTAGTGCTCACAGACACTGGACAAACAGTTATGTAGCCTGCATGGGACCGACCTAGGCCCTCTAAAAATGTGAGAGTTGTGGTAGTTTGGTCTACTTGTGGGACTACTAGCAGTGGGAGTGGGGCCTGTCCCTTATGCTTTGGAAGGACGTTGGGAACTTATTCTTCATATTGGGTTGCCTTATCAAACCTAAATACAAGGGGAGGAGCTTAGTTCTACCTTAACTTGATTTGCTATGCTTTGTAGACACCCATGGGAAGCCTGCCCCTTTTTGGACAAAAAAAGAGAAGGAGTAGATTCTGGGGTGGAGGGGCAGAGGAGAGTTTGGAGGAGGTGATGGGAGGATAGGAGGGAGGGGAAACTGTAGTTGGGATGTAAAATAAATGAAGTATTTAATTAATAAAAATATTGAGTCATGCTGATGTAACCACCAAAGAGCATCGGCCATGGGCAGGGGTGACTTGGTGTCATGTCCTAAGGTCATAATAGTAGAAAGAAATTATATATATATATATGTATATATATATATATATATATATATATTTAGTCCTGTGACAGTCAAACAAATCACTAAGTTATAGTTATTTGGAAGTTGCCCTGTATTTTCTTGGGGAAGTCCCTAAAGTAAATTAGGCTTGTGCATAGACTAGGCTACAGCATTATCTGAAATATTGTATTTGTTTCATAAGTATCTTAGTTGGCTATGTTATGTATTTGTATCTTTATCAATTGCATGCTAATGAGAAAAGTATTGCTTTTCAAAAAAAATCAATGGTCTAGCCTATATCCAGAAGTATTTTTCATCTATTTACCTCTGGCCTTTTTAAACTGTCAGGTCTTACATTAAGGCCTCTGATTCATTTTTAACTGTTTTTGGTGAAGGATAACAGATATGTATCTACTTTCATTTGATCACTTCTGTAAATCTAATTTCCCATCATGATTTGTTAATGAGGCTGTTTTATGTCCACTTTGTCAAAAGCAGAAGGCAGTAACTGAGTTCATTTCTTCTTGGTTTTCTGTCCCAATATCTACGTTTTACCAGTACCATGCACTTTTTGTTACTGTAACTCTATTGCACACTTGGAGATCAAATATTGTGACACCTTCAGCTTTATTCTTTGTGTAAATAGGTAAATGGGTAAAGATTACTTTACCTATTCAGGGCCTTTTGTGTGTCTCCATAAATTTTAGGATTTTTTTTCTCATTTTATGAAGAATGTCATTAGAATCATAATGTAGATTACACTGAGTCTCTGAGTAGCTTTTGTTAATCTAGCCATTTTTACAATATGAACTCTGCCTACTCATGAGCAGAGAAATGTCAGTAGCATAGTAGATTTTTTTTAAATGACAAAATTGGATAAAAGAAACTAAGAAGATTCTGACAGCAAAGGAAACAATCATCAGGGGAAAGAAATAACCTATACAAAGGGAGAAAATCTTCACCATATCTCAGACAGGTGAGTTATATCTAGGGTCCATAAAGAACCACAAACATCAAGAAACCAAAACATCCAATTAGTCAATAGACTAATAAGCTGGATCACCAGTTATTAAAAAAAAAGAAGGAATATAATCAAGTTCTTTTTTTATAAAATAAGTGGTAAAAGAGGAATATGAATTGCCAATAAATATTCAAAAACTGATCAACATCCTCAGTCATCTGAGATTCACAAGTTAAAATGCTTTCAGACTCCATTTCACCCCAATAAGATTGGCCATAATGAAAACAAATGCAGGTGAAAATGTAGGGAAAAAAGAAACCCTTGTTCACTTCTGTTAAGAATATAAACCAAGCCGGGCGGTGGTGGCGCACGCCTTTAATCCTAGCACTCGGGAGGCAGAGGCAGGTGGATCTCTGTGA
The DNA here is from genome assembly GCA_902168425.1 of Peromyscus attwateri. NCBI lineage: Eukaryota > Metazoa > Chordata > Mammalia > Rodentia > Cricetidae > Peromyscus > Peromyscus attwateri. Next base: position 23,802 of record CABHPP010117009.1, read on the forward strand.
GTTCGAGGCCAGCCTGGGCTACCAAGTGAGCTCCAGGAAAGGCGCAAAGCTACACAGAGAAACCCTGTCTCGAAAAAACCAAAAAAAAAAAAGAATATAAACCTGGGACTGGAGAGATGGCTCAGCAGTTAAAGGCACTAGATGATCTCCCAGAGGAATGTCTGTGAGCTCACAACTTCAGCCCTACTGGATCCAACACCCTCTTCTGGCCCCTGCAAGACACAAGGCACACACACAGTGCACATGCATTGCACACACTGAGGCAAAACCACTCACTCATAAAAATAAACAGACATAGGTTTTTTTAATACAAATTTTACAATCACTATAGAAATCTGTATGGAAGCTTCCTGAAAAGTGAAAATAGATCTACCATATGATCCAGCTATAGTATTTTGGGGGTCTATACTGGAAAAAGTAAGTCAGTCTGCCTCGGATATTCTTGCATGACCATGCTTATTGCTTCACTGTTTGATCACATTAGCCAGGAAATGAAATGAAGAGATGAATGGACAAAGAACATGAGGTACTATACATGCACAAATGCAATCTATGTAGCCATAAGGAATACTGAAATATGACATTTGCAGAATAATAGATGAAACTTTAAATCAGGGTTTTAGTGGATAAGCCAGTCTCAGAATGACAACGACCATTTTTTGTTCTCTTATATGTAGAACCTAAGTCTAAAATTACGTAGATCTCTCTCTCTCTCTCTCTCTCTCTCTCTCTCTCTCTCTCTCTCTCTCTCTCTCTGTGTGTGTGTGTGTGTGTGTGTGTGTGTGTGTGTGTAGGTCATAAAACTAGAAAGGGAATCAGAAGGAAGGAGAGTTCTTCAAGGAGGTGGGATATAGAGAGGCTATTGGCACACCGAGAAGGGAGAGCAGAATCAGGGAAACTGGGAAAAGAAAGGAAATCCTCTGGATGGGAGAAGAAGTATGGAAGAGGGTGGGGAAAGAAAGTGATAAAGAACAGCATATGACACACATATATATATAATTTAATTGATAAAAATTTAACAGAAAGGAAATCAACAGCACAAAAAAGCATATAATTTATTACATCATGTATTACTTGGTCTAAATAAAGATCATTTCACAGCCCTGAGAACAAAAGCATTTATTTTTCTCCATTCCTTTCAGGTGTTTTATTATTTCCTTTCTATTTGAGATTATAATATAATTACATCATCCCTTCTTCCCTTCCTCCCTCCAAGTCCTCCCATATGAATTCATGGCCTCTTTGACCATTAATTGCTACTATGTTCATATATGTCTATGCTCATGGCTCAGGCTGCATAATGTTACTTTTGTGTGTGTTTTCAAGTCTGACCATTTGGTATTGGATAACCAACTGGTGTGCTCTTTCTTGGGGCACAATCATACAATAGCAAGTAACTTTCATAATTTAGCTATTGTTGACTCTCAACCCACAGGGATGAGAAGACTAACTTTCACTGAGCTTGCTTTCATCTGATTCCCAAACATAAACCAGAATTGTTGATGATAGTGCAACCATGTTCCAAATTTGAAATGCCAGCTTTCACTTTTTCTATAGCACCTGGGAAACTTGACAGTTTTTCTCACTTGAACCAGCTCTTCTGCTTTTTCACCAAGGTGGTTTCTTTCTATTACAGCCAGGGCTGTTTTGAAACATTCAACACATATTTTAAAGGACTAAGTGAGGTTTTAATACAATCATTACATCACAAACACAGGAGTTACAAAGCACATTTCAAAAGCAGGCAGGTGATTTGCGAAGACTCAGTCCATGCTGCCTTGTGAGGCCTGACATTTCTCGGTTCTGGGGATTGTAACCATGTCTCTTCTGCAGGTGCTTTACTAGCAACCATCATTGCTACATTATCTTTTAGAAGGTAAACGCACTGCCTATTCCGTCAATGTTACCATCCAGCATTTGGAATAGAATATTTGAATTGTTAATGAATAATTGCCACACTAAATATTACATTATTATGAGAAATAGACTCAGAATGTTATGTGGAAACTGATTAAATCAGAATAGTGACAGATTATATGCTGTCAAATTGGGAAGATAGTGAGCCTATGAGGTCTTCAAATATTAATACTCTACACTAGAATTAGTGAAGTTTTCACAACCAACATTTAAGAAATTATAAATTCTTATAATTGAATTTGTAAACTGGACATGGTGGTACACACACACACACACACACACACACACACACACACCCCTATAATCTTAGCAGTCAGATGACTGAAGAAGGAAAATCATGAATCCAACATTTGCTTGGGATACCTGACTTCCAGTCCAGACTAGACTACAGAGAAAGAGACTCTGTAAAACAAAGCAATAACAAAAAATAAAATTATAATATTTAAAAATGTGGAAGAATATTTCTTTCTGTATATGAGCCTCACTGTCTTTTTTACAATGAACTTTTTCATCAGCTTATGTTCTTGAATGTGCTATAGAATCTGGAAAGTGGGGTTCTTTACAATGCATTTGCTTAAGTCCAATTCTAGAATATTATACATATTTGAATAGTGTTCATTCATTCATATGCAAAGGAACCAGTAATCTGGTGGGTAATACTGTCATCTTATTTGTGGGTACTCTAGCAATTCATCATGGCAATCAGTTTCTGCAGAAAATTTGTGCCTTTTCATGAACAACCTGCACCATTTTTCAACAACGAGAAGTACAGTCTTCCCTTATGAGTCAAGGCTCCAGTGAACAGGTAGTCTCTATAGATCCTTGAGAAATCATCCTTATATCCACCTGATAGTCTGAAGTCTTACTTGCTGATTCTTCCTACTGATTATATAACTGGATAACACCTACGGTCTTAGCTTCCCCACTTCCCTCCTTACTCCTTGGAGGTAGACTGTCTTCCAGGGTGGATTTGCTGGATCTTCAGTGACACTTTTGCTCTCTAGCTGTCCAGATGCTGGTCTCTTTTGCTTTCAAACTCAAGTAGCTAGCTAGATATTTTATTTCTTCTGTGCAAGATATTTATCTTAAGGTTTCAGAACAAGTACTCAATATCATTCACAGAAATCACTCAGATTAGTATGATGACTTCTGGAATAAAACTAAGAAGAGCTACATTCAGAACTGTCTATAACTCATTGACGATCATCCACTGGCTTAAGGTATTAAGTTTATTGGTCCATATGTAACTGAAGAGCCAAAGCACCCCCATTTCGAGCAAGCCCCACACCCCAGCTTGAAACGGGCCTGAGTTGCAAAAATCTCAGAGCATAATTCTCAGGACAAAGTCAGGATGTTTGAAGAGCCATCTGGTAGCAACTGATTGACCATAGAATGCCCCCAATGCCAGAGATGGTCGAAGTACAAAGTCAGGATGTTTGAAGGACTATCTGGTAACAATTGATTAACCACAGAATGCCCCAATGCCGGAGGTAATCTATAAAGTTTGACAAACAACCGGTTAAAACTACAAAGTAAGATAACACAGAAATTCTGAAAAGCCCCTAAAACCTGAGCCAATCAGAATTGTACTTGTACTCACACCCCTAAGTGATGTACCCTTATGGTTTTTGCCTTTAAAAACTGAGCTTGCAGAGGGGCAGGCACCTCCTCCAGCCTCTACTGTGTTGGATGGCTTGACGAGGGCCCTGCCGCGGCTTGAATTGCTTCAATAAACCTTGCTTTTGCATTTTGGTGAGTTCGTGTCTCTGGTGGTCTCTTTGGAGGTCTTGCGCCCAGGGCACAACACTAACCTTATTGTGTTTTGGTGACATCATAGAATGTAGAATGAGAACTATACAATATCATGAAGATGCAGCTTTAAAACATATCAAAACCAAGATTTGATGCAAAAATACTGATTTTTAAAATCCAGTGAATATATCAAATTTAAATTATTGCGTCAACTTAGCAAATTAAGAAATGTACTTCTCCCTTACCCTAATTTTGGATGAAATAGCTATTTCAATAATTTTGTACTAGAAATTTATTCTTTTCCACATAGAGAAGATAGCCCAGGAATATGATAGCTGGCGCATATCCTAACTCAGAAGTTAGCAAGAGCCCAGTGGGTTGTTTTGGGTTTTGTTTGTTTCTTTGTTTCTTTTTGTACTGTGGCTTTTAGAACACATAGAAACCACTTAAAAACAGTGTGTCAAATACATCTGTTGTCAGGAGATAGCATGCAGCATTTATTTTCAAAACCAAGGGCAGCTAGTGATAGGATGATTCTCAAAACCCCATAACTTGCCTGGATACTGAATGAAGTGTAACAGTGCAGTTTAAGATTGTGTGCTTGGGTGGGTTCACAAAGTTACCTAGATCATCTATAAAGTCTAGAAACATGTGTTGCAAAAATAACCATGATCACAATCGTCATAATCACAGCAGTGCAATGCTGTGTGCATGACTTTTCTCTGGGAAATGAAAGGCTTGTGGATCAGCAGCCATTGCCTCAGAAGCAAAAGCACAAAATCACAACTGTGCTCAAGGCAATGTGGATACAGGGACAACGCGGGGCAGTGTGGGAGAATGTGGGGGTGACTATCATCATGAACCCGTCCCTTTATAGCAGCAGTTATTATAAAAGGTTCTTTGTGTGTGTGTGTGAGAGTACTTAGGAACAGGAAGATCTATTAAGGGAGTGACTGACTTGTGATCCTGTGGGACCTCTTTTGGGAGAAAGTTGGTTTTATTATCTCAGCATTTGGATTAGTGTGACAGCCATAGTTCACCTCAAATATTGCTCTTTTAAATTACTTTCTCAATAACATGCCTCCATATTTTCCCATGTTAATAATACTCAAATGTTAAAAATAAAATAAAAAGTTTCAGAATGAGGGGCTGGAAGGAAGGCTCAGTGGTTAAAAGCACAGGCTGCTCTTCCAAATGACCCAGTTTTGATTCCCAGAACCCACATGCAAGCTCCCAGCCATCTATAACTTCAGTTCCAGGAGATTCCCTTTTCTGGTCTCTGCAGGCACAAGGCACATATATGACGCACAGATATACATGTAGACAAAATACACACACACAGAAAACTAATAAATGAAAATGTTTTAAAGCTCAGAATGAGAGTTTGTGGATTCTGAAGCAAACTACCTTGCTGATGAAATAATAAAGTACCCATTGCAGTGTTTCATCCAGGGAGAGGATGCTTCCAGCCACAAGATTACTTGTCCATATCACAGACAGCTATGTAGGAAGTCTTTTACAGAGTTCCTGTCATCTGTATCATTTGAATTATTGTGATTTAAAATTAAACTTTAATGCATACCTGTCAGTCATGAATAAATCTGTGTTTTAAGAGAGAACTAGTAATTGGTACAGTAGGAATTAGGTGAAACATTTTAAATATTACCACATTTAACCCCCATGACAATCTATGAAATGAGGAGTATCACCATATCCATTTCACAAGTGAAGGGACGGAGGCATAAAAATGGAGGACAGAATCACAGCCTGGAACCAGGCATCCTGGCTCCACAGTCTGTGTGCTAAACTATGGAAGCAAAGAATTTGCTTTCACCGTGAATAAAAGCACCAATAAAATTGGATCAGTACTTTGAATAAATTTACATGCAGTGTGACACATCTCCAAGTGTATGTCATTTACTAGATTTAAAAAGAATAGAAACGCCAATCACCTCTGACTGACTGTAATAATCACATGAAAATGATCTTAGAGAAGTGAGGGGAGAGGAGGATGTAAAATTTAATGACAAAGTACCGTTGTCTTACTGTTCTGTACAGCACTGTAGAGAGGAAGAAGCAAGGATCTTTCTATTCTGCTCTTAGTGTTAAATTCTCTTTTTTACAGGTACATTCACTACAGTAGTTTTTGCATTAAATTAGTAACCCATAAAAGAAAAAAATAAGAATTTACTGCATATTAAATCCTGTGAAATCAATACAGTTTTGATAGGTTAATGATTCAAAGCTTCCTTGATTAAAGCTACTCCATAAATTAGATATCTGGATATCTACATGAAAAGAAAAACCTTTTAAAATTAATATTAAGGAAATATTTAAGTTTAATCTTGTGTAGAAAGTATCATTTAATCTAGATAATCTGAATACTAAAAGCAAGGACAAATCTTGGGTTTGGTTCCTAGAATATACACGTTTATCTTTTCTTACTAAATCAAAACACTCAAAAATAGTGCACTTGACAAAAAAATTGACTACTACAATTAACTTGATTAAAGAAAACAATGTTTTCTAACATCAGATTTCCAGTTTTATATGACAAGGATGGTAAGAGTGTTATCTCAATACAAACTGAAGGAGGTAGCAGAATTCTGCACTTAATGGACCTGGAAATTTGTTTCATAGGAGAAGGAGCCGAGGTCGTGAAATGTTCCATGTAGTCAGTGTCCCCTGCTGACCCACTGCATACAATTGATTGCTCTT